>CANNZV010000780.1:35563-255782 GCA_947561585.1 Caprella mutica
GTATGAACAAAGTCACCAATATATTGGCAACTTTTGAGAGGTGAACTAAGTTGAATAACCTGTAAATAACAAGTAAATCACTCATAAAATAGTCTCAAGAGATAAACATGCATTAGATATGAAGCAAAAAGATGTTTTCAAGTATTAAATCTTCTTCACTAGGAAGATAAATTTCTTCTTTAAAACAGATTAATCAATTCATCAAAAGAGACCTTTTTTTACCAGAATGGCCAGTCAGCAGAATATGGAACATTTTTAACATTTTCTATGCTCCCAGTCCACTGAGTCCAACTGTCCAGTTAATAAAGCATGTCCAACCTCGCCATTTTAATGGCAAGTTTGTGACAGTTATTTTGAACCCCTTCAATTGTAAATAGTGAGAAATATCCATTTTTATTCCATGCTACAATGTTATTTATTATTTTGGAGACAATTTAAGATAATTTGATCATTTTGGAGAGGAATTTGGTGGTTTTGGAGAGCCAAATGGAGAGTTTATGAGCCATACTATTTTAGTTGGCTGCCTGTGCAAATAATCCTCGATTTCATCCTTTATAATATATTTACCATGTTTCAGAGGCTGGAAAATTTTCAAGCCAAAATTTCACACAAATTCATAGCCAAGCCAATTTGGCTCATTTTTTTGAAGATTTCAAGCCAAAAATTAACATGGGAACACAGGAATTAGTAATTCAAAATTTTAAGCCAATTGACGATTGGACATATCTGAGTTTTGACCTTTTGAAATCTAAGCCAATTAATTGGCATTTGGCCTCAACTGTTATAGCTACTCTGTAACATGGTATAATATTTAGTGACATGTACTTATTTTAAGTAAATCACTCATAAAATAGTCTAAAGAGATGCACATGCATCAGACATGAAGCATGAGGATATTTTCAAGTGTAAAATCTTCACTAGGAAGTCAAATTTCTTTTTAAAAGTATCTTAAATGTGGCAATCTGGGTCCAATTTCTAACTAAACTGGCGACTTTCCTGCCACACTTTGAAACATGGGACTTGGGCGCAGGATTAATCCAGAAGTCCTGCTGTACTTTTCAGACTAGGTCTCAGAATCTCAGTAAAATTATAAAAAGCAAATATTGTAAATAAAATGCAATTACCTACCTAGGTTTAGGTATAGGAAATTCAGAATTGTTTGCATGTAAAATGTTAAAAATTTCCCATGTTTCAAAGTATGGACAAAGTCGCCAGTTTACTGGTGAATTTTGAGGGGTAAAATAAGTTTAGAAACCTGTGAATAACAAGTAAATCACTCTAGTCTCAAGTGATACACATGCATCAGACATGATGCACAAGAATGTTTTCAAGTGTAAAATCTTCACTAGTAAGTCCAATTTCATATTCAAAGTATCTTGAATGTGGCAAACATGATCCATTTTCTCACCAAACTGGCGACTTTCCTGCCACACTTTGAAACATGGAAAATTTCACATTCTGTACATAGTCTTGCTGAGATACAGTTCTGATGTAAAAAAAAAAATCTGAGAAAATAGGAAAAAAATTAGAGAGTACATTCCAATTTCCAATTCCACTTGGCAGTGGCTATGTTAGTAGGTAGGAGCCTCGGATTTTGCACACTATTTTACTTTGGCGAGTTGCCAGGGTGGAAAAATGACTCTTCTGATTGACTAGTAACTCTGTTAGAGATTCAAATTATTAAATTAACTATGCCAGACAGTCACAATTCATCCTAAAGACAACTGTGCAGAAACTACACATTATTTCTTTTAACTATGTATAAATGATAAAAAATCAGTTATATATTTCTTAATAATATTTGAAAATATTGAACTTTGCAGGTTATACATGCTTTACTAATACTAAGCAGGGTTAATCATTAATAAACTCCGCAGTTGAGTATTCTGTATTCATAGTAACTCTGTCAGAATTTGAGTTTTCCACTCTGGGGCAGTCTGGGCAAGTTGATGTAAATTCGGCCCAGTTGCGAATCCAAATTTGCGAAATACGATTCCCTCCAATGGATAATAACTAATAAGAGTTTTAGTGTGTTTTTAATGATGGCTGTCATGAAATACGACACCTTCCAAATATGAAAATTATATACGACTCCTCAATCTTTCCTTTATTAAACTTTATAATACAATTAAATATCCTTCACGAAATGTTTGAACTTTGAAGCAAAAGCAATCACATAAATAAGTAAAGTTGGTTACTGGTATAGTTTGTGTCTTTGTGACTGTTTGCCAAGTAAAATAGTATGTCTCTTAAACTCGCCATTTGTCTCTCCAGCTCCCTCCAAAATTAAACAAATTCTCTCCAAAATGATCAGATTTTCATAAATTCTCTCCAAAATAACATTGTAGCATAGGAGAAAAATAGATAAAACTCGCCATTTGCAATTGAAGGGCTCAAAATAACTGTCACAAACTCGCCATTAAAATGGCGAGTTTGGACATGCTTTATTACTTGGACTGTTTGTAACTTTGTCGTAACTATCCAAGTAATAAAGCATGTTCAAACTCGCCATTTTAATGGCGAGTTAGTGACAGTTATTTTGAGCCCCTCAAATGCAAATGGCGAGTTTTATCTATTTTTCTCCTATGCTACAATGTTATTTTGGAGAGAATTTATGAAAATTTGATCATTTTGGAGAGAATTTGTTGAATTTTGGAGAGAATTTGTTGAATTTTGGAGAGAGCTGGAGAGACAAATGGCGAGTTTATGAGACATACTATTTTACTTGGGTAACTATGATACAAAAATTGCTATTAAATTTATTCTAATAATTATTGAATTCAAATGATTTCATTACTAATACTTTATTTAAATTAAGAGGAGTCAGATTGTTTTAATATAGTCTCTATATAGCCAGTCTGCAGAATGTGTCTCTTCTCCCGCAGAGATTTCTGATTTTAATTTGATAGAAAGTTACTCTCTGACTCTCAGCAGCAGATTCAGAATCTCCCGCAGCTAAATTAGTGGTAACATAGGAATTAATTCAAAATCTCCCGCAGCTAAATTAATGGGAACATGGGAATTAATTCAAGATCTCCCGCAGACTCGCAGAGATCTCCAATTTCTAAAATTCAATCAAAAACTCCCCAGTCTGCAGAATGTGCCTCATCTCCCGCAGAGACTTTTATTTGAGAGAGAGCTACTCTCGGACTCTCAGCAGCAGATTCAAAATCTCCCGCAGCTAAATTAATGGTAACATAGGAATTAATTCAAGATCTCCCGCAGAGATCTCCAATTTCTAAAATTCAATCAAAAACTCCCGCAGAGAGTCTTTGAAAAATGTTCCATATTCTGCAGACTGCCGAGACTGGAAAACTCCCCTCCCACAGAGAGTCTTGGAAAAATGTTCCATATTCTGCAGACTGGCTATATAGTATACAGCTGTCATGAAAAGCCAGTCTGTACCTATTTCGTGGTAAATTCCAGACATGTCGGAGGAATTTTTCCCTTTGAAAATAATATGCTCAGAATTCTGGCAAAGTTGGTGGATTTTTAGCTACTTATTAATCATTCCTAGGTTATTAGGTTAACATTAATTTTCGGTGGATAAATAGGGAAAATGTTGGTGGATCAGCCAAATTACTGGAAATTTATGGTGGATTTTTTCAGCTTTTTGTAAAAGTCAGTGGGATTTTTTGCACCAAAATTCAAATACAGACTGGATGAAAAGCGACTCACCTGAATTTCTCCCCGTAGGAATATTGAAGAATGAAGAGATACGATTTAATTACCATGAGAGCGAGGAGTCGGATCGAATTTTTGTATTTCAAGGGAGTCGTATTTTACAACTGGGCCGTAAATTCTATAGAAATTTTGCAGAATAGGTTAGGTAAGTACTATTTAAATATTTAGGTACTAAGTATTACTATATAATAATATAACATAAGTATAAACCGTATATAGGTATACCTAACCTAACGATAAAAAATAAATACCTTAGGTATGAATCATTCACATTCAATAGCATTGGTATTGATAGGTAACTTACACAGTACAAAATGAACTAGCTACCTAAATTGAAATTTATTTATGGTTATTCAACAAATTATTACTTAAACTTCTAATTAATAGAAATAGCATGAATCCTATCAGCTTAAAATGTTTGCAACTGCCAGAGCCCTCATGACAGCACAGTTAGGTATTTTAGTTTCGGTTGTAATCCCGGACAAAATTTAAGTTGACCAATCAGGAACGCTAACCGATGCCAAGTGTCGCCTGATAATAAATTATATTTCATCATTGTTCTAATTTATCTGCACTAAATAGATTTCTTCATATTTTCTAGCACCGTGATCTAAAATTTAAATTTAAATTTCTCTACTTATATTTCTTTAACAGTTATTTGATATTTAATTATTATTATTATTAATACTATAGGAAGTATATTTATTGTATTCTGTTATTACATTAGTTTTTCCGGCAAATAGATTTTAAAGGCAGTATGGGAAAAAGGTTTTAACTTGAAATATTCAGTAATTAATTTTGTTACAAACAGATTATTCCAAGGTTCACTAGTTACAACTCATTGTCTGATTATCAAAAGTATCAAATTTTATTCTCAACTAGAATAGATAAATACAAGTACTGTACAAAATAGTCTGTAATTTAAATTAATATTAAATCATTATTGTATTTTCAATGTTCAATTCATAATATATTTATATTCTCCTCGTTAGATTTAGATTTTCCATTTCATTAACCATATCAATTTTACGATTTTTTTATTTGTGTTTATTGTAAGTAATATTAAATATTAGGTAACCCAATCAATTATTAAAGTGCAATTTAATAATAATATTATCAACTCTGAGATTTAGGAAGGTAATTAAAGTTTATCAACAAGAAAATTAACTTCGCATTTATTCAATTCTCAAATATTAAACAAAACTGGAGAATTCTTCTACATACCATTTCATATTTGTCCTATGAGTCAGCTTTTTTTTTTGTCACTATATAAGAGCTACTGCTAGAGTTCGAATCTCATTTCTATCAATACACTTCTTCGTGCAACATTAATAAGCCAGAACTGTATATTGATGAGTGTCAGCATAGTAAACAGAATAGTATAGTACCCTAGTTCCATGTATTATTCAAATTTATTCTGGGTAGGCTGTGACGTCATGTATGTAAACAAGAGGTCACGTCACAGTAAACAGAATTGCTGTGGGTTACGTGGAATAGAGAATTAAGATGGCGGCCAACGCGACCGATCTGACTAATGATCTAATTATCTTGAATAAATCGTCTTCAAGACTAAAAATTTGTTACTATTTTGGGTGTAAAAGACCAGTAGCAATATCATCAACAGTCATTTCTTTAGTTTTCGTCCGCATGACTATAAAGATTGTATAATAGCATGCGGTAATGTGGAATTAAAAAAAATATCACCGAAAACGTTATTTAACAAAAGTCGGGTGTGTTGCAGCCATCTTTTGTGTTTGTACTGTACGTACAAACGTATGCACCATTGTTGACATGTGACGTCACAGCCTACCGGGACACTCGTAATATCCCCCCTACAGCTTTGGGATACTATACATTCTCTGTACTGTGGTGTCAGTGTGTTCAAACATAGATGTTTGATATTTTCTATGTGTTCTCAGGTATTGTGTATTACAACGTGCTAGATAAGTAATATTCAGACTCTGTGATGTTATTCTTTCATAGTTTAAGTATACTATTAATATTACAATAATGTTTTTTGCTTTAATTAACTTTTATACATATATCCACTGTTTTGTAAAACTCATTTTTAATTTTCAACTCGTAATATCTTTGCAGGCTCCTACTCTTACAAACACAAAATTATCATGAATCTTGTACCTCTTTTTATTTACGTCAAAAAAATAAATCTATGTAGTCACTTGATTTTATTTCACCTACCCATCTTAATATCTATTGAAACTAAAGTATTTTAGCGGTAACTCAACTACACGCTAAAATTGTATTAGTCCACAGATTCGTTCACCGATTAATCTAGGTACTTAGATTAAACAATCTAAATGAATTCATTTTATTTTAGTGGAAGAAATGAAAAAAATACAATGCAAGAATTTACTGCAATACAGTTGTTGCTAATTTGTCAATTAGCCAATGCAAGTAATTCCATAATAACATAGTATTCTTGAAACAATAACAAACAAATTTTAACAAATATACCATCTATGGGTTAGTTATTTCAGTTTTCATTAGCAAGTATATCTCAATATTATTCGATCACGTTAATATCATATTCAGATGATTTCTTTTTCTTCGACATTCTCTTCTTACACCTTTCGAAGCCAAGTGTTATCAAACTGACGCAAAGTCCAGTTATGAAAAGGACGAACAAACTGGATACATCTATGATGTCAGCAGAAGTGAGAGCACTCGTACTATCACAAATTTCTTCTCTGGACAGCCATAGCTTCACCAACTTGTCCATGAGTCCCATTTCACGAACACGCTGCAAACTGATGAATGAAGAGTTACTTATATTTTATTATGAAGTTAAATCAAATCCGTGGACAAACATGAAACAGAAGGTATAAATAAGGCCAATCCCAAAGAAAAAGTAAACATATACTTACGTATCATCAAAAGACATTTGGAAAGGCGATTTATGCTGTAATCCAATACCAATTCCTCCCTGAATGTACATTCCTGGTAGTTCTCTTATCTTACAAGCCTCGTCGACAGGCATTTTCCTGATGTAATATCGAGTGGTGACCCCTACGCCAATGAAGACGTAATTACCTGACGAAAAATGTACTTTGTCATTAGAGTAGTCACGAGAAAATCAATAGTAAAGCTGTAATCTAACTAATATTGAATGAGAAATTTAGTATTACTAAATTTCAGCTTATAACCTTAAACGAATTACCTTTCAATGCTCTTTTCAGACCAGCAACGTAATTTGGAACAAGGTTTTCATCACTTCGCATCACGTTCTTATTCCAGACGTCGAACAATGTTTGACATTCGTCACTCCTGGGTTCATGTGCACAAGTTTGCTGTAAAAAAACATAGCATTAATATTTCTTTGATGTTGAGGGAATCTTATTTTAACACTAAAAATCAGTAAACCTCTCGGAATTTCAAATTTACAAGTCAATTTTGGCGATATTAATACATATACTGTGCAAATATGCTAAAATTTATATTAAAATTTACTGTGTTATTTTTCATGATTAAACTAGCCTCTGTTATAATATTACAATAAATTAACGTATATTTATATATCAACATAATTTGGGCAGAATAATTGAAAGCTTTATAATACATAAAATATATGATCAGCTTTTGAAAAATACTACTGCACCACAAATTTGTTATCATAAGAAAAGTTACTTTCTGAAGCTCTTACTTACAGAAGCTGTAACTTGGAAGAGATCATCCCTGTTACAGCCCGCGTCCCATCCAGAAAGCTTCGACAGTTCGAAAAGATTAGTGAAAGGAAGAGTAACGGGTTTTGCAACAGCAATGTGACTTAGAAGAGTGGCACTGTAGGCGGTGTAAACCAAAAGGGATACGACGAAACTGAACAGGAAGATGATACGGGGACTCGTGCTCAAAGGCTGAGTCACGCAACCTAATCAAAATATAAAGTAGAATAATTTAATATATGAGAAAAGATATTGTACATTCTACAGTCAAATTCACAATTTAATATATGCAATTTATCCAGAGCTTTAGTAATGAAAACCATTAGATTTTAGCAATCATTATAATGCTCACTCTGTTGCATGAGAGCTGAGAAGATGCTCCATATAGCAGTTCCCAAGGGTGTTGAGTTATCAGAATACCTATCGGGCATGTATTTGTGCACGGCTTTGTCCGAGAGCATGAGAGACACGGCCATTGTGGACATACTAAAGAACAGACACACGTAAACAGTAGGTTCCATCGGAGTGAAATATGTCAGGATCTTCTTTTGGTTATCTTCAGAGAGCGCTACAAAAAGTTTCCGACTGAAAATATACACATGTATTAAATATTATCATGAAGCAATGTAAGCACGTAGATAAAACTACGTATTCAATAAATAAATTCAGAAGTGTCCAGTAATACTGGGCCATCAAATGATTTCATATATTCATCGCATGTTGTATTATGTATTTCGATAGAATTTGTTTTATTTTATTTTAATGCAATGTATAGTTATTTTAGTAAGATAATAGTTCCATTGCAGTGATAGATATTCACCTTATCACTCTAATTGGTTGCGTATATGTCACAACCTCAGACCGCTCCTGTGTAATAGACAACTCAGAGACAGTCAAATCAGCTCTCTTGGACTGGAGTTCTCCCACCATGCCATTCCATTGGTTCTTTTCGGCATTTGTAAGCTTTCCATACGCGTAACCTTCCAGAATTTTGTAAGATAATCTATGGTAATAAATGTTTATTATTCTATTAAAAAGATACAATTAATGTTGACTTTTACATCAGAAAATGATCGTTGACCGACAATTGGGCTCGCTTGTTCTAATTAATGAATTCCGCTAGTTATACATGTCAGCTAGCCCCTAGGTTGATATATTAGAAATATTCTTTTTATTAATACATATTCCTTTCTTCAGTAAAGGTTATTTTTTATGAAACTATTATAATTATTCTGTTCAGAGTTAAGCCATGTAAGCAAAAACATTCTTAGATACAGTAGAGTTAGGATGTTGCATATAGAAAATAAGAATGTATGTCTTTTAGAAGAAGAAACAATAGAATGCAGCTATTTTAGAAGACCGTTGCCCTCCAAGATATGCTAAAAATTATTGGAACGCACAAATCGAATTAAGGTTATTGTGAATTTGTAGAAACCTGTTCAATGCTCAGTATTGAATTTTTTTATAAATTAATATCACAATTAAATGTTTCTCAACATTTCATTTTTTATCGCAATAACTGTTCAATTGTCTTGGGCCCAATTGTCTCGGGGCCCAAGTGTCCAGTGCCCAATTGTCCTGGGCCCAATTGTCTTGGGGTCAATTATATTGGGCCCAATTATCGGTACATCGAAAATGATTATCTAAGATGCAGAGTTCTTACGTAAAGTTATGCGTGAATTTTAGAGTGGTTACCAAATCCCCGACAAATCCTGACACGGCGTCATTTGGTAAGTACGTGGTGAAGAAATCGAACACCTGCAAATGTCAAGAAAAGTAATGTACTTAACTTAAGATTTTCTTGTTGGTTGCAATTACTTCAATGAAACCTTAGAATGAAAAAAATAGAATATTGAATTAATCTATCTTACGTACTATAAAATTAATTACATATCATACAATGATATTTTAATGATTGCTTGAAAGAAGTACGAACAGTAATTGCATATTGATACTTGAATATGGCACAAGATTCATTGAATAAACATAAATTCTTTGAAAGAGAACTTATCACATGAATGGTGTTTAATAATGGATATATACAAGAAAGAATCGACGAATTCACTCACATACCGATAATTATGCTATTATAATATTCAAAAGACAAGTACCTAAATGAATGTGCAGTGGATAAATCTATGTTCTTAGGTATCATGACACGGTATGATAAGCTTTATCTAAATTACATAGTATTTGCATTTTGTGTAATTGAGAGATTCAGATCATTGTTACATTATTCTCTATGATATCAAATTTGCTGTGAATCAAATCTTTTATACAATCGATTAAAACTTCTGTTCATCATGATATGCTTCAAGTCAGTTAAGTTGTTCATTCACGCAGAAAATTTGGTCGATAGTATGAATGAATGCGGTCGGTTACTTAAAGGGGCAGTACAGTAATTTTTTGTTTTAACAATTTTAATGTCAAATGATTGCTTGACATAAAGTCCTAAAATGCCATAAAAGCGATAAAATGCCATAAAGTCAATAAATGCCATGTGTCAATAAATGCCATGTGTCAATAAATGCCATAAAGTCTTTAAAATGCCATAAAGTCCTAAAATAGCATAAATTCCTAAAATGATGCAGTCTTATTTTGCGCTTTTTATACTATTTGACAATTTGGTAAGTCGGTAAAGTTGATGATATTGGCAAATTTATAGAACGTTATAATTCAATCAAAATGTGTCTAAATTACTATATAAATAAACTACTTCTATCACTTCAAGAATTAGCATAGTCACCACTGTTTCTAGTTTTCTGTAATTCTTCACATCAATTTTTTTAGCACAGACTCTGCCATGAATAAAAGATAAAATAGCGAATAATCAATATAATAAACTATTCAAAGAGAGATATATAAAGAACCTAGTAATATTTGTAATATTTACAATAGAAAAAATGTCAGATGACAATTATTGTGTTTTTTCTTGAAAGTGGTTTCTCCTGTACAACAGTTTCAGAATATCTGAATTGGTCTAATTATCTAATATATGGTTTTTTTACTACGAGGGTTTGCTGTTAAAGGCCCTCTCCAGGCTCCGGAGAAGAAATGAGTTTATAACACAATATTATAGAACTAAGGTCTAGGATCATTATTCGGTTCAGTATGTATTTTATAATTTGTTTTTAAATTTTTTAATACTCTGTGAGCAACAATTGAGCGAATCACTAATCTGATGCTCAAGTAGAAGATTGTACACTCTTTGTTTTGATTACAAGTTTGAATTTTATAAACAAACCATGCGTTTTCGGCCTTTATTTCAGATAATAATTGTTTCCTAAAGAATATAAACGTTTCTATTATAAGTTAATTCAATTTTATACCTTTACACGAATATTAAATGGATTTATTAAACCTAATACATAGTTGACAATCAAAACAAATGGTGTACATTCTTTTTCTCCAGGCTGAAAATTTCTTAAATTAGTAAGTCGGAAGTAAAATAGGTTTTGTAGATTTTTGGTTATAATTTTTTTTAAAAGCATATAAAATTAAAAATATGCTACCAAATTCGATGGGGTTTGCAGCAAAATGATAAGAAACATTAGCCTCGTTGAATAAGGCAATAAAAATATTTGCTTGGAGGGGACATTTAATACAAATTTCGAATTTGGTATTGGAATTAGTTTCATTTTATGAATTTCAATGCACCTAACCTTTTTTTATTATAATACTTTTAGGTTAAATTTGAATAAATATACTATAAACTGGATTTATTGAATTTTGAAGGAATGAATTGTTTATTTGTTTTCACCATTCCTTTTATTTAAACGGACTAAAAACTCTTGATTTTATATTCCAAAATGCTAATTTGTTCGTTGTTAATACCTATTTATTGATCCTGAAAGTGTATGTATAAGTCCTAAAATGCAATTTATAGGTCCTAAAATGCCTTTTAAGGTCCTAAACTGCATTTTTTGAGGTCCTTAAATGCCTTCTTTAAGGTTCTAAAATGTCTTTTTTATAGTTCCTAATAGTCCGGGCTCTACTTATTAAGAATAAAGTATATCGTGTGAAATTGCAATGTTCAATAAAATCTAATAATGGAAATATATCATTTTATATATAATTAATTTCTTACCAAATGCTAACGGTAGAGGGCGCCATCTTGTAAACAAATCAACAGAGATAAGTTTCTACCTAAGTTCTAGCTCAAGTGAAGAGATGGCTTTATTTTTAAAACTATGCCTTCTTGTCTACGAATTCTCATAATCTTTTCACCATTTTAACGCACACAAAGGTTGATTACTGCATTCATAAATTAATATGAAAACAACAAATAAACTCACGTATATACTAATGAGTGCAAGTGCTTCCGCTATGTTTCGCTAATTTCATTACATACTTTTTATATGAACATTTTAAAAATAAACGAGCATTCAAATGTTACATAATTAAATATTCTGAATCTATTTAAAACCAATTTGGCGATTGTTTGATTTTGACTTTACTATCCCTTTGAAGGTACTCTCCAGGCTCAAGTTGAAGATGAGTTTATTACATAATATTATCTATATTATAAAAGGTAAGGTCTAGGATCGCTATTATGCAAACGGCATTCAATTCAGTTCAGCGTATATATATTTTTTTATTTGCTTTTAAAGTTTTTATTACTCTGTGAGACTGTGTGCAACAATTGTATGAAGCGCTGTTCTGACGCTAAAGAAAAAGATTGTACACGCTTTGTTTTGTTTTCAAATATGAATTTTATTAACAAACAATGCATTTTCGTTCTCCATCTAAGATCTTAATTATTTCCTGAAGTATATTAACGTTATACCTGTACACGAATATTAAATATTGGATTGATTATACTTGCCTAGTTGACATTCAAAACAAATGTTTCTGTTTTTTAGGACTGAAAATTAGCTAGCCGGAAGTAAAACGGGTATGGTAGAGTTTTGATTATAAAAATCTTTAAAAGCATATAAAACTAAAAATATGCTATCAAATTTCATGGGGTTTGTAGCAAAATGATAAGAAACATCAGGCAATAAAAAATTGCTTGGAGGGACCTTTACCTTGAACTGAGATAAATCCAGCTATTTTCATATACTTTTTTGTTGTTGAAAATGAAAAATTAGAAAACGTTATAATAATATATGTTAAATTGTTCATGGAATTATAGTCATTCCAAAACTCTTCATTGTCAACTATTTGAAGTACATGGTGACAGACTGGTAGGATTGACCATGATTTACATATTAATCTATTTTTGATTTCCCCAAAATGAAATTGACTTACATTGACCCCCACACCACGGATGGGATATCCTTTGAAATCCTTCCTCCGATCCAACTTGTTAGTCGACAGTGGATCTCCTACGAAGCCAAAGGAATCTTGCCAAGTCCCACCAATTTCTTTCTGAACTTCCGTGACTCTAGGACCAACCCTGTACAGACTCGATACCTAATTTGAAAACAAATTAATTATAAAAAGTAATATGAATATCATTATACTCGGTAAGTATTCATCAGAACTGCAGAATATTAAATATTGATTATTAAGTTCGTCTCTTGAAAATTTGACATATCTTCATTCTTGTTTAATTAAGTACAGATCCATATTATATATAATCTAACTGAGTTGATATAATAATATAAATTTAATTTAGTAAATCATTTGGCTCTTTAATAGCATAATATTTAATGTAGTTAAGAATATATATAAAAAACTATAAGAAGAATATTTCAGTATTAAATTTATAGCAAAGGGAATAACAAAGGGTGAAGTAAATAGTGAAGATCGTGTAGTTATCTGAGCAGAATACAAATTAGGCATCATAATAACGTAAGACAACTCTTACTCAATAGGTTTAATATTTTATTCAATAGGATTGTTTTTATTTTTTCTCACACCTTGGCAAAGCATTGCTGATAGTCCAGCACGAAGATGTTTGAAGGGATGAAAGCCATAAGTGAGCTGAAAACTGGTGTCAAAGATTGTGACTGTCCGGTGTTTGATAATATTACCCAGGAAGTTGTGGAGAATAGATCCTCATCATTGATCTGTTGGGTATGAAATATTTACAAATGCTATTTTTATACTCAAAATCAAGATAATAGAAAAATCTAAGAATTCTCACAATGTTGTTAAGTTTCTAAAAAATATAGCTTATAAAGTTATTTATTAGAGTTTGAACTTTAAATGCTTAATTAATCTCCAGATATACCTTTTGAACAAGTTTATCTTCTATTTTGTACACTTTTTAGCGACAATTCCATTTTGGTAACTCACCATAGTTAAAAAACTCCTTGTGGAGTTGCTGTTCATCATGAGGAAGGCCCTGTTGCTGAGATCCTTACCCGAGCTCATGAGGGTGACCGCATCCTTTCTTCTAATTACCCTGATGATGCCCCCTCGTCTCCAGACTTGCTTCAGCAGACTCACGTGAGAATTGCCTCTGAGGCAACCTTTGGAGAACCAATCTGACGAATGAGACATAGAATTAAGGATCCACTTCAGTCAAAATTACATCTAAAGTTTGCAATATTGAGCGAGCAGAACATTCCATGCAAAAACACCAGAAATAGAGACAATTTAATACATATCTTTCAACGTTTAACTACCACTCAGAGATAAATTTTTAGTTATGTAGCACCTACAACTTTAAATGACTTGTCTATAACCTTACGTCGATTAACAACAATATTAACTATTTTTAAATGAAGATATTTTTCCATTAAATATAAGAAGAATAAAATGTTTACAGAAGATATAAATGACTTCAGACACTACGAGTGAGAGGTTGAGTTGTCTGAAGAGGTTGATCTGACCTCTATAACTCTCTTTCACAGCCGTCTACCTATGGACTTCATGATTGAAGAGGTCGTACTGCCGTATGCTCATGTGGTCTCTATAGAAATTGGCCTCAATATGTAAGCATCACAAAGGGTAAATTATTTCTGACGTTAGAGGTTTTCCACATTCATGCATGACAGCTGATATAGCCTCAACCGCTGAATCAGATGTGTGTTTCGAGAAATGTGCATTGCACAGTCCCAAACCAGATTCTTCCGGTTTCTGTAAGCGTCCAGATGGTATTGCATCTGGACGCTTACCATCAGCTGTAGCCTGTATCAAACCTAGAAGGCTAAAGAAATGAAGGGAGTCCTACTCTATATGCATAGCCCGTTTCACCACGTCATTCATTCCTGCAAGTCTTTGGCGACGCCCAGAACTGCACTTACAAGACAGGCCATGCAGTTCCTTGACATCCATCCCATTGCCTCAGTGGCAAAAATGAATTTCACACACCTTGACATCAGATCTGAGAGCAATGGTTAACCTCAGGACATCTGAAGGAAGCATGTACATATAATGACGGTATTGGCATTCAACCACCCTTCAGATTCCTAACGAGATGCGTGTAACAGTCGTGCTCTCGACACCTGATCAGCATCTCTAGTCAACAGACTCTCCATTAATGAATGAGACTGAGGTGTATCCAATTATTTTTGACTGGATTCATGGACGGGTATCGGGAGACCAGCCTGTAAACCCTGCTTTCATGTTCCAACTGCATCCTTTAGCTATTTATCATTGCGCATTTTGTTAGTTTGTTCTATATTTATGGAATATATCCCTAAAACTTATTGTTTGTCATTTTTAGAAATGTTATTTTTTAATGTTTCTATTGAATAAAAAAAATGCTTTAAAATTTATGTAGAAAACAATAAACGGGTGCCTTAAAAACCAATTTTGGCCTAATATAAGGCTTGAATATATGTACTTTTAATTTTTTTTTCATTAAATATCTTCTTATCAAATATTTCACATTGAGCAGCTGTTCTTGTTAAAATAACAGTGGAACTTCAAAATTCACGTTTTGGACCCTCAGACAAAGAATTCGATGGTCTATTAGGATATCTGTAGATATATCAATACATAACAAGTGTTTATTTACTAGTATATATTATGCAATGTAACAACAATGCATTACTGATCTAACCGTATCATTAGTCGTTAATGAACACATAAAAGCCCATAAATAGAACAATACAATAGTCAATTGCTATATCATTTACAAGGTAGGCTTTCAATAGAATCATTCAAGACAACCCAAGTACGTTAGCCTAATTAAATTTTCTATAATAACATCGTAAGTTCATTTTGTATAACAAAACCTTTTCCTAAACATACCAATTAGTTTACCTTTACACCATGTAATAAGATATTTGCTACATACAAAACCTTAAACTAATTATTTTGTACAGATAAAATGATGATAGTTACCGTATCAAACAATTAATTCCAATCAATATCTATTACGAGTTGAATAAAGAAAATTAATTATACACATACAGTCTTGGCACAATGGCATGACTATCTTCATACAATTTAATTCTCCACTTGGCAAAGAAGAAAAAGAATAGCGTACACCATTGTTAAAAATGATTGATGGTAATTTGTACCAATATCATGAGATGCATACTTTATTTATGTACTATAGAATAGACG
Source organism: Caprella mutica (assembly GCA_947561585.1). NCBI lineage: Eukaryota > Metazoa > Arthropoda > Malacostraca > Amphipoda > Caprellidae > Caprella > Caprella mutica. The sequence goes on from CANNZV010000780.1 coordinate 51,394, forward strand.
AATAATTACAATTAAATGAAATATTTTTTCAAATCAGTTCTAAATGCATTCATGTAAGCGATATGATTGTTGGTAAATGATTAAAATAATTAGAGAAGACAGCTAGTAAAATATCGACAAGTTAATCTTTCTAAACCAAATCTTTTTTAAAAAAATACATCCCCATTTATTTAGTAAATTGTGTTAAAGAAATCGTTCTTCTGTCTTTACTAAATTTGGAGGCAGCGAAGAATAGCTACCTTCTAAAGAAAAATACATGAAACTCTACGAAAAAGTATCTCAAATAATTTTCAACTTTATGTAAATACAATATATTCTTTATATTGTTTTGAAAATTTGATATAAATTTGTTTTACCTGAAGATTAACACTCGAAAGTTTAGTGTTGGCCTATAAATAACCAATTATTTGATTTATATTTGATTTTCTGGTCAAACTGGTCCTATTATAAAATAATTGAAATTCATAGAAATATTATTAGATTGAAATATCGTATGATTGATAACTCATATCACAGTAAAGTAAAGCACTGAACATGTATTACCTATATCTAATTGTGCCAATAAAACACCAAATATAACGAACAAATTTCAAATTGGTATTTGATTCGGACGCTTCATTTTTTATTTTCCTTTGGATTGCTCTAAATTTAAGGGTCCTCTCCACTTTCAATTAAAAAAAATCTGGAATTGCTATAAATACTGTATGTAAATCTATGGTTATATAATATATAACATATCGCAATTAGCAGAAAAGAAATCGATCAAGTATTCTGTTCACAACTAATTAAATAAAAAATATATATACACATTAAACTTTCACTCTTTCTAAGATTCATTAGAAGAAAAAGTACGAACACTTAGTAGGTATCTCTCGTATATACCTATTCGAATATGAGGTGTTTTAAAATTAACAGTTCTCTAGATCGGAAGAATGGTATGATTTACGAAAACTATTAGTAAGAATAACTTAATTTGGTACTTGGATTATTTATATGGATCCATTGTCTTGGAATCAGCTTTGTTATTGTTTTGAATTTGTCAAGTCTAGTGAACTTACAGGATAATTGGATATTTTCTTTGCTTGAAATTCATAGAGTAGAAGAAAAACGGAGAAAATCTTAAATTACATATTATTATGAAAATATAGAACCAAATTTGAAATGGTGTGCAGTTTTATAACCAGTAACCTTAGTTCTAATGAATATAGAAACAAAAACAAAAAAAGAGTGGATGGAACCTTTAAAACTCTAAGTTTTACCATCCCTCTCAACGTTTGTTCCTCGTACAGGTATGGAATACACTCATAATTGATAAAGTTAGAGTATTGGCAAATAGCGTGTGTAGTAATTGGAAGAACATTGTAAAATAATGCATGGTATATCTAGATGACTAGACACATTGTTATTAGGGTAGCAGTCTCTCTTCATTCATCATTGAAATCTTAGATTATAGTAATTGTTACCCTTGCACACGATCGCCTTGTTGACGTCCGTCAATCAACGCATGACCCTAAAATACCACTAACTCAATGGTATGTATAGGTACACATGTGTCTTTTGGACTCACGTTAAAATAGCTAGGTAAAGAGACTGACGATTTTGGACGCAAGAAAGAGAGGCTGCGGCAAAAGGTCGTTCGTGTACGGGGCCCTTAAAGAGTTAAATGACTGGCAAGGACTGACACGCAAAGTAAAAGACACTCGCATGCAGGTGATGGAGTAAATCGTGTGAATCGATGAAACATATATTTTACATAACTTCTAGTTTTATCTTATGTTTGAGCTCGTGCCAATCGGTGCCTTTAAAAAATTTCGTACCCTTATTATAGTGCCATTGTTTGAATATTCGGAGCAATTGAAAATAACGGACCAGAAATTCAGGTAGTTAACAGGTGTTTCTTCCTGCTCCGAGAGGAGCGAGCAACCCTCTGAAAGCTCTTTCAAAAATTTACCACACGATGAATTTACCGCGATGAATTTACTGCGATGAATTTACCTGCGATGAATTTACACTGATCCACTTTTTCTTAGTCTTAAAAAATATTTGCTCTAGTATTTCATAAATATACAACCTTATAATTGACAATATTAATGACTAGAGTATTTACCCGTTAAGAATAACGTGTTCTCAATTGCATCACTATCAATATTTGTGTAATTTAATTTTCATAACTTTGGTCCGTTCCCTCAGATTTAAATGAAGCTATTAAGGGGGGTCAACCCATCGATTTTGGTGCAAATTATCAAAATTCTTTTTGTTGCCGAAAAAGAGTCTTCAGGTAGTGGGTTTTCATGTCCCAAATATTTGTAAGGGTATGACCACTTGCACCACCCACCAGGAGGGTCCAAAAAAAAAGGGGGGGGGGGTGAGGGTCAAAATTCATGATTTTTTAATTATTTTATTTTTGAAGCGATCGTTCTGAAATTTCTATAGTGTATGTAACTTCGCAAGAGAAACACATTTTATTCGTGTAACTTCTTCGATTTTAGCTTTAGTTTTCGGAGAAATGGAGTTTTCAAATTTAAAAAACATTTTTTTTTACAAATTTCTACAGACGAGAAATGTTTGAGTGTATATGCTAGAATAAAAAAAGATAGTTTTAGAATCCTTGGAACATTTCAAACAAATCTGTGAAGGGTTTTTCTAAATTTCCATCTGTTTTTTCTTTATAAGCATTTTTTGATGACTAACAAAAAATTTAAAAAAAAAATCAATTTTTTTCGATTTTGAACTGTGATAAAATGAGAACGAGGAAGAAATTTTGAAAAAGCCCTCTATAGATTTGTTATGAATGTTCGAAGGATTCTAAAACTATCTTTGGTTTTCCTGTAGCGTGAAAATTCATTGTTTTCTCGTCTTTTTCAGTTGGAAAATACAATTTATATTTTTTTGGAAATTTCAAAAGACGATAAGTGTATGAGTGTATATGCTAGAATAAAAATGAAGACAGTTTTAGAATTCTTGGAACATTTAGAACAGAAAGAAAAAAGGCTTTTTCCAATTTCTTCCTTTTTCTCTTTTTATTGCAGCAGTTCAAAATCGAAAAATTTGGATTTTTTTTTGAAAATTTTAGTTAGTCATCAAAAAATGCTAATAAAAGCAACACAGGGAGGAAATTTGAAAAACCCCTCTCAACGTTTGTTTGAAAAGCTCCAAGGATTCCAAAACTGTCTTTGTTTTTATTCTAGCGTATACACTCATACACTTCTCGTCTTTCTAAATTTGTAAAAATAAATTTAAAATTTAAAAATTTCATTTTTTTTCGGAAACTAAAGCCAAAATCGAAAAAGCTACACGAATAAATTGTTTTTCAAAACGATTTGTCCAAAAATAAAAAGTTTTTTTCATAAGTGGATTGACCCCCTTAATAATGACGATAATATTATCATTGTACTCACAGAGCATACAAATATTATGTCAGAGGTTGCAATTATTAGTTCTTCATAAACTTTCACTGTAATAATAATTAATTTCTATTTCAGGTAAAGTAATAGGGGAGAACCGGGAGCATTCGGACAAAGGGGTGGTTCGGACAACTCGTTTAAACATGTTTACAATTGTTGGAACTACCGCTTATTGCCACTGAATGTGTGCGACGTGTTAACCGTCAGCTATTTGAAAGATCCAATGCGGTGATGTAGTATTTCGCCCCAGAGGGGTAATTTACTGTTTGCTTCAATATTGGTGTAATTTTTCGTGATTCAATTAGATTGTGTGTTGACTATATGAATACGAAACTGATTCTCAATCTCAAAGGTATGAGTTATATAAATATTTTATGTTGTGTTTGGTGTGTTAAAAAAATAATACAAATTAAATTAGAAAAATGGTGATGTTTTTAATTTTGAAGTGTCATTTGGGATGAATCGGACACTTCTTTTGAGGTTGGTTCGGACGGTGTCCGATTCAGTCCACCATTACAATTTATTGAAGTACGTAATTCTTATTAAAAAGGACATTCTGAACTTGAAGTTAATTATTTTAATTGACATAGCATTCGTTTATAAGATTAGTTGCAATTATTAATTATTAGTGTCTTTATTTGACAGTTTGGCGATCGTATTCATGCCTTTTCATTATCAAAGGGAAACTGATAGAGGCCGTATAATAAAGAAGGTATTCAAAAACCATTTCATGAATTCCAAAAAGGTTTATCTATCAGAAAAGCTGTTGAAATTGGCGGTGTAGCAAGATCTACTCTTATGGATTATAATTTAAACATTCGATGAAATATTTAAGATGTAATTTACTAATTTTGATGAATTCTAGGAAAAAGGAAATAGTTATACAATTTGCTTCTGATATATTGCTATTAAATCTAAGGATAATTTCACATTGATTACTCACGGGTTATCTATATTTTGTTGGAGAAAATGTTCAATCATTACAATAATATTATTATGATAAAATTTCAAATACGATGAATTATTACTGTGAATAACAAGTCATTATGGTTTATTTCAATTAAATTAGTAGATCCAAAATCAATCCTATCGTTTAATTACCCAAATTTTCAATTTTCAACCATTTTCGGACACTTGAATCTCTCTTACATTTTGTCTTATAACTTTGGAATGAAGGTTTGAACTGAAAAAATTTCGATTAAAATTGAAGTAAAATGATTTATCTACATACTGAAATCTTTATAAGTTAAATTCGAATTAGTTTACGAATTATTCATTTTTCCCCAAAAGTGTCCGAATGCTCCCGGTTCTCCCCTAATCATTTATTCCACTCATATAAGATTTGGTATTCTTGCTACCACCTGTTAACATATTTAGCCTAATTACTGAATGCTGCTCAAAGCCATAGCTCAAAGTGTGACAGACCACAGACAGACAGACAGACAGACAAATAAATATAAGGAAACTATTTATGGGGGGAGATTATACATTAATTTTGCATATTCTATTAATTGATAGAATTTATGAAAAAAAACGTGATGCATTTTGAAGTTGTGTTGCTACTCGTTCTTAGGCCCCTGAACAAAATCAGCCCTCTGCGGGTACAAAAAAGAGGGAATAATTGGTCAAGTAAAATAACTTAATCTAGATAAAGCAACCATTTAAACTATAGCCCCCTTCACACTTGCATTTCTCAACGCCACCTTTAAAAAAAGGCGCATGGCAAAAAGTTTAGCTGCAATTGATTTTAACGGAACAATTCACACTTCCGCCTTTTTTTACCAGCAATTTTTCTAACGCAAATTAGCTAAGTCCCCTGCTAAAATACGAGCAGAATTTTAAATGCTAGAACTTTAGCATGATACCAATGTCTGTTGTACCGTTCACATAGGCCTTTTTTTACTGCTGGCATTGCATACATACACAATACTTTTTTACGAAAATAAGACGAAAAATAATTGTCTGCAATGGTTATCGTTTTCTACCCACATAACATGGGCCCCTTGGCAATTGTGATAGAGTTGTAATAGTTAGTTAAATTATGAATTATCGGACAGTTACACATATTCGATCATATAAGAAAAAGTATATAAGTAATATGACATTTTAACTCGTTATTTGTTGATGATCGAAAATGTGGAACTGTTCGATAATTCAGAACATACCCTACCATGCCAAATCACTTTTTTCCTTATCATGACCAGAGAAAATGATAACCAGAGAAAATGATAACCAGAGAAATGATAACCAGAGAAAATGATATCCACTGAACCAGTAAAAAATGATAACTAGAGAAAATAATAACCTAATAATAACCAGAGAAAAATGTTAAGATGAGCATTTTTTCTAACGCAAGTGTGAACACATGCCAAATGAGCATTTTTTGAAGTGTGATTTTGTTTACTAAGAACGAGTAGTAAACAAATGGAAAAAAATTCTGCATAATTCCTTTAATGTGGTATATATGATTCCAAAATTATATTCTTATTCCAATTATTGGTGAACTAATTAATAATTTAACCAAGTAAAGATAATTGTATAATGGACCAGAAATGAAGCTAGTAAACATAACGGACCTGAATTTAACCTAGTAAAGTTAACGGACTCTGGTCAGCTACCTTTAAATTTCATAATGGATATTCCATAATTATATGTACGCTTTATAGTACTAAAAGTAAATTATGTTTATGAACAACATCTTTGGAAAAAAATGGTTGAAGAAGATATGGATTATTAACTTCAAGAGGTATTTTTTCATGGATGATCTTCATCATAATTGCAAAATAATTGGTTAACATCAAGTACAGGATGACAATTTAATACGGTAAAAAGGAAAACCTCTGTAACTTCAACAATTTTATTCCCACATTTAAAACAAATATATCATTATAAAGATGAGAAGTTGAAGTTTTATATGTAGTACTCAGTTTTGAAAATAGAGATCATAAGATGGGCTCTCTCTGCCCTCAAACATTTTTTCATTTTCTTAAGCTCTGCGCTGCCTGCATTACAGCGCAGAGAGTGGACACATTAGTCTCTTGAATTTCTACCGATGTTTTGTTCTTTCAATATTTGCAGTTCAACGGGAAAGGTGCAGTATACCTTCTCTGTTCTTTAAATTCCCCCAGAGGAAAAAGTGTGGAGGTGTATGATCTTGAGAACCTGCGGGGCAGTCTACGTAGCCAAATCTTGAAATTAATCGGATAGGAAACTCCTGCATAAGAACAGTCATCGATTTCCTTGCAGTGTGCGCGGTGCATCTACATAGTGATACTGAAGATTATTTCTCCTAATTTCTGGAGGAATTTTTTTTTAAACTTCTGCTGTAGCGCTCCAAATTGACTGTCACTGAATTGACTACATCGTCTGCTTCTGTTCTTTGGCAGGAATTTATTAACAGATTGATTTCAATAGTTGGCGAGATGTAGACTGGCCCGCACGTTCTACAGATCTTGAACCTCCAGTTTTTTTCCTCTGAGGGAATTTGCACAACTGTCCCACTTCACTGCAAAATCTGAAGAACAAAATACTGGTAGAAATTCAAGAGACTAATGTTGGCAGTTGAAGTTACAGAGGTTTACTTTCTATCGTATTTAATTGTCACCCTGTAGAAGAACACAATCTACAATGCGGGTTACAAAATCCGCAATTTTTAGGAGAATAGTTAATTACTTAATATATTAAAATTTGTAAGAGCTCCAGAAACCTAATTTCAGTATCTGAAATTAACCTCTCACCTTCGTCATCTGTTCGAATAAGTGATATTTCGGACCATGAATGGGCATCCATGAAATCTGTCATCATCTTCACAGCACATCGACAATCTTGGACACTCTTTTGCAGCACCATGTCGGTATCAGATGACTGTCCTAGGATCTCACAGGACAAACATAGGACCACCAAAAGGGTGACGAGAGTACGGAGAAACATTTTAGATTCTTCTGCTTAGTCGGGATTTACCATTTTCTGCCTATCTATCTTTCCACTCTTAAAATTATCTGAAATAAATTAAATAAATGAAAGAACTGGAGGCCTGTGGACTATTTTCAGTTCACAATTAATAAATCAATCATAGGTATATATTATAGTACCTATAATGACTGGCACTAATGTCTTCCTATATATTTAGTTAATTTCAACTTAAATACAATTAATCAAACTTATATTATCGATTGATAACCCTTTGTTCGAAGCACGTAATAGTTATTTATTATTTACGAGCGATTACATTAATAATTTGTTTTGATACTGAACTTATCAGCGAAACTTAAACAATATACGAATTCTATCATTAGAAATAATATTAACTTATCTGATATAAAATGATTCTTTCTCACATTTAGTCTGTGTCAATGAACATTAAATATATATTTAATTGAAGGTCCTCAGAATTATATAGGTTCTTTCTTATTAATTCCAGGGAGCTGTCACATTAAAAATATATGCCCTGTCATCTACCCATACGGGTAAATTATCTACCTGTTATATATTAACTATTTTGACTAATGTTACGCACGTGTTTATAAAATAAATTACATATATACCTTATTATGCAGTGTGAGTATGATTCTTATGGACTCAATTAATATTATTGATTACATGTGTACATCGCGCGATAAGGGTCACTACCTGGGTATTTGAATTGAATATGCTATATCGTATGGGACATGATTAATACTGTGTCATAGGTAGAGGAATAATTAATTGCTACCATCATTCCTAATGGGGATATAACAATGCATTAATTAGTAGATAATTTGTACATAGATACCTAGGAACAGATCTATGGTAAGTCATTCTATGATAGTGTATCTATATAATAACTAGGGTTGTGACGATATGCGTTTAAAATCATAGATCTTATGAATATCATAGACGAAACGAAATGGTATCAAATACTATAAACTGCTGATTAAGTATGATTAAATACTGTTTATTTCTCTCCATCTTTAATATTTTTAGGATCTATGATTTTAAACGCATATTGTCACAACCCTAGTAATAACCATGATTGATTTAGGAGGGAGTGTATCGTCTGCTATGTGAACCAAAGGATAGTAACCAATAAATTTTGTGCCTATATGAAATAAAAATAACCTATAGAATAATGTTAATTGATGTTAAGAATATATTTAACTAATTGTAAAATATATTTTGTATACATTTCAATATTCGTCATAATTTTTATTTTAATTCTTTAAGTTCATATTTAAGGTAAAAATAAATATTTCACAGTTTTTAACTTTAAAAACAGTTTAATATAACAGAAAAATGAAGAGTTTTTACAATGAATTTTTAATGAATTCTATTACTATATATAACTTATATCATTCTAATTCTCACGGTCATGTGGTTCCAAATTTTATCTAAAATCAAGCAATCACTTAGAGTTTTATCGAAATTTTTCGAGAGAAATTATCTGCACTCACAATAATAGAAATAGTAATGACAATAGATAAATAATATCACAAAACTTCAGTATTTATGAAAATGAATGGTAAATTAAAATGAAAGAGTTTAATATTGTGTATGTTGCCAAATATCTCACATTAAAATGGATATGATTGAATTTTATTATTTTCAAATTGTGATTTTAAGTTGAGTGTTTTTGAAGTCATATACTCTAATACTACTGTAAATTTGTAGGGAAAATCACTCATTGGAAACGTGTAGAAACTGGAAAATTTACATGATTCATAACCGCAAAATGAATTTCAACAAAACAATATACATAGAAAACAATAAATTAACTATTAGAATTATTATAAATCAAATAAAAATACATCTAGGTAATATATTCAATCAGCACTGAATTCAATCGTCTATTGAAGCTAATTCCTCCCACTCCAGCTCTGCTAATGAGTGTACCTAACACTTCGGCTGAGTTGCTTCTGACAGACACATTCTCTGTCTGCTCTTTATAAGCTACGCACCTCATGCATAGTAAATAGCCAAACGAAGGCATGGAACGGACAAAAGAACTTAGAAATTCAATTAACTAGATTTCCTTTATTTCACAGGTAGTTAACGGAAAAAAAAAAGATTAATTAAAAGACATTTTTATCAGTCCCTTATTCGAATTATTGCGATAAAAAATGATGTTTATCATCGAATAAGAAATGTCAAATCTGAGGATAAAATTATTATTAATTTAGATTTTTTTATATTGTGATATTGTTTGCTCAGATATTAATTACTCATTATTATATATTGATGGTTATAGTCAATTTTCTAATAACTTCACACTGTTTTTATTATTATTGTGCAAGTAATATAATAATAAGACTTATGATTAATGTGTAATCCGACTACAAACAAATGTTAATGACGGAGAAAATTAAAAGCATTAAATGGTTCTAAACCAACGGTAGGTAATCGACACCACTTCATTTAATTTCGTCTATGATATTCTTAAGGTTTATAATTTTAAAAGCATATTGTCACAACCCTACCTATAATATACCAATTGAAGATATATTATACAACATTTTCCTTCAAATAAATATCTCCAGTGAGCCTATAGTTTAAAAAATTTCAATTGAAATTACGGGAAGTACTCGATAAAGTATTTGCAATAACAATGAGTGGAATTTTCTCGCTAAATGATAGCGAATGTGATAATTCAATGGTAAGCGCCAGTCTAACAAAGAAATGGCAAATTAAGAGCGCAATGAGTCATTTGAAACTTATATTAGTTTGTGTGTTCATATGCTTTGCAGTTAGGAATGGGAATAATAAATTCCTTACATAATGATTGCAATGAACCATTAATTATTCCTGTTTAGTTGGTTCATGACTAGGGTTGTGACAATATGCTTTCAAAAGCATAGACTTAAGAATATCACCGACGAAACGAAATACAATAGTATCGAATACTATATACCGCTGATTTAGAACGATTCAAAACTCTTTATTTCTCTCCGTCTATATATAATATTTTCAGGATCTATGATTTTAAAAGCATATTGTCACAAGTTCACAACCCTATTCATGACCTAGGACCTATGTTAACACTTTCCGAGTACTGCCGGTTTTCGTAGAAGTCATTCATTGATTATTTCAAATTATCGTTCTTTTGTTATAGGAAACCTATTTAAACTGCAAACTGATATGAACATAATAATTTATTTACTCCAGTCGTTGTTGGAAGATGTTGTGGATCGATTTAAAAACAATTAGAAAGGCAAAGAAGAAAATCCAACACGGATATCTGTCTCAAGGGTAAGTTCCGAATTATAGGTCAGTTCCACATCTTCGGTCATATAAGAAAAAACTATTTAATAATAATTATTCTATAGACCAAACTATAGACCAAATTTGAAATGGTTTCCAGTTTTATAACCAGTAACGTTAGATCTATTGAATAGAGAATGGCCGTTATGTAGTTTGTTGTATGACTGTATCCGCTAGTTTGTTGTACTGCACCTTCCATGACGTGGTTTGGGGGGATGGTTGGCACGCCCCACGATACACACATAATAGAGTGTGTTAATATCCCCATTGCGAAAAATTTGTCGACGATAGCAGACAGCTTCAGAATACAGAGCCCTGGGGCTGAAGGAATAATAATCACACCATTGCATATCAACCTGTTTATTGTCATTTCACCTTTACTTTATACAATGTGTGAGTTCTAAATAAGAGAGCAGTATTAACAGTTAAAACATCAGGACACAACATCTTTAGTACCTAGCGTCTAATTTATAGACGAAATATACGCCAAATAATAGAAATTAAAGCGACTCCTTTCAATTAAAAGAATTACATTCAACGACTCATGAAGACTCAGTGAATCACACTGAAAAATTAACTTCATCAGATGTATTAGTGATTAAATAATTATTAAAAATTGTAGTTAAAACTCACAATAGTTAGCTAGTAACAAACACGGACAGCTATTGATTTAATGCTATTTTAAATGATCTTATAATACATTTTCTATATACACAATGGAAGATCAATATATCAAACTGAAACAACCTATTAGGATTAGCTAACACTCAACTAGACACCTAAGTGTTAAACACGCCATAGCCTTTAAGAAAGACTATTAAAAGCATGTATTTAGTACTTCTATAGTGTATGTACATATTATAATTATAGTTCCTATTTTAACACTAGTAATTTACAGTATAAATATAGGAGGCGTCCACTAGAATATTGGAAGAAATACCAATTTAAATATGGTGATTCATAGGCCGACTAACTGAAAATAGACATGAGTGATGGTACTATCACTTGCTAACTAGACATGAGATGATGAGTGATGGTACTATCACTTGCTAACTAGACATGAGATGATGAGTGATGGTACTATCACTTACTAACTAGACATGAGATGATGAGTGATGGTAACTTGCTAACTAGACAAGAGCGATAGTACTATCACTTGCTAACTAGACAAGAGCGATAGTTCTATCACTTGCTAACTAGACAAGAGCGATAGTACTATCACTTGCTAACTAGACAAGAGCAATAGTACTGTCACTTGCTAACTTGAACACTTCAAACAAAAATTTACCTTCTTCAAATTCAGTCTAGTTTTAAACACATGGTTTTTTAATGAAATAGTTAAATTGTAACTTATGATATTTAACTATAGAACCGCCTTTCTGCCATCTTTTAATAATCATAAATAGTCTCTCAAGCTGTACTAAATTCTTATATACACAGCCATTAGAACTAGTTACCTAGCTCCATCAATGCTAAAAATAATGAATGAAATAAGTTTAAAATATGAACATGTGATATGTAAGTAGCACCAAAATTTATCAGCAATGAAAATTCACAAAATTTATCCATGAAAAGCACAATGAATGATGAACTGTTGATTAGAAATGTTATATTGAATGACTAATGGATTATGAGTATACATATTCCAAACAAATAATGCGAGATTATCGAGAATAATATTGACAAGATGTAGCTAGCCGAGTATTTTTACAGAAATCATGTCTTCAATACTTCAAATACGAAATCAGAATTTAGTTTCTTTTCTGAAAATGTTGCAACAAGAAATCAGAAAAATAATGAAGTAAGTCATATTTAACATAGCTATATTATTGTTGTTAATTTCACAACCATTTGCAATATAAAAGATTATTAGCGAATTGGATTAGAAAATTAAGTAGTGTAATCAATTTAGACCTACTACAAGAGTTACCATTTGTATTTGAGGGGATATGAAGTGCCATGTCATATGTTAAATAAAAATTACTTTCTAAAATCAAGTATTTTCCTAATCACAGTTGCACATATTTACTAAACCAGAGACTGTCCTTTCACTGAATAACTGGCACCGGTCAACTGGTGGTGCTCTTAAGTACAATATTCCTAGCGTCATCATTGAGGTTAGCCATGATCTTTTGGATGGCTTCTGGAGAAGAATGCTTTTCAAACTCTGCCAAGGCTTCCATCAAACACCTACGCAATCTAACGTTGAAGACAGGGTCTCTCTTGCACAGATTGTACTTTCTGAACTCGTGCTCATTGGTGCACTCGTCCTCAGAGTTAGAACAAGAGGGATCATCTTCCAGGAGCACCGTGTCACTGTCCAGATCCTCATCCTCATTCATCAAGTTGTAAATCACCTCCACTACACATTCGATGGCCCTGGTACACATCAAGGATATGGAGGGGCTGCCTGAAGCCACTATCCGACAGAGTCCCAATCCTACGAGCTTTGACCGCTCAATGGGCGTGACCATTGTCATTCGACTGCACCAAATGCGAAGCAATTCAGTCATTGCATCTTCATTTTGGACAGCCTTGCTGATTTGATTGACAATCCAGAGGAATGAGTCATAGTCAGAGAGCAGCACTCTTGACAGCATAGACAGCAAGGAAGAGAGCATTGCTGGGTAAAGATTCTCGTGCTCTTTGAGCATGCCAGTACAGGCCATTGAGAGGGAGCCACGGACGAGCAGTACACCATCTCTGCCAGTTGTCTTCATAATGGCTTCAAAAACTCTCAAAACCAAGATACGAGGTTCGGAGTGCAAATCACTGAATTGGTCAGTGAGAACCTCTGTAATTCTGGTACCATACTTTTGCAAGAACTGCACAGGCATTAAAAGTATGTAGGCTATGGTGATTTGTATACACGTCTGTAGGTAATCAGAAAACGATTCGAGCAAAGGTAGGCAATTACTGTACAACTCTAGAAGTCTTTCATAAAAAGCAGCAGGAGGGGGATTTCGTTGAACATTGGGATCAGTTGAAGCTAAAGTACTTCCATTGGGGGTAGCCGTATTTTCAATGAGACAGGCCCACAACTCCAGTCCATCCTCCATGAGGTAAACATGGCTGCTGTTGTTCATGTCTGTGGAGAGGTAGATTACTTGGAACAGGAATTCAGACATGCCAACACTGTCTGCTCCAAGGTTAACAACAAGGTGTTTAAGGGTAGAGACAATCGAACACCTGAGCATATTATGTTCCTCACTCTCTGCCCATAGCTCTGGAACAAATCGAATCAACAAATCAGAGGACTTGTTGATTTCAGGACCAACTACTTCGATCATGATTGACAGGACGTTCAGAAGTTGCATTTTGGCATCACATTCATTTGCTTCTTTGAGTAAGTTGAATATTGAGGAGAAAATGGATGGCATGTAAGGCATGAAATTCTCTCTGTTGAAGTCAAAATCGTCAATGGCAGTTCGTACAGTTTTTGCAGTGTCAAATCTCACAACAAAATCAGTGTCGTTGCTAAGCATATGCACAAACACTTCATAGAGGAAAACTCTGCTTGTTTGTGAGAAACTTACACTCAACCATTGTCCGACCAGACGAATGATTCCTCGCCTCAGAATTCTGTAGTTTGAGTCTGTCACTTTCAGCTCATTTGCCAGGTGATTTTGGAACCATTCATCGAAATTGATTTCATCAAAGAATTCAAAAGAGGAAAGTCCGGCAGCATTGTACACAGCATCTTTCTTCAGAATGCCGGCAATATCAGATGGGTTCACAGGGTGCATGGATTGCATCAGCAGGTTGTTGATCACAGGTTTGAAGCTCTCTTTGTACTGTTGCACGAGAGTTGTGAAAAGGGTTTCAGTGGAATCTCGTAAAGAAAATTCATAGCCTCTCTCACAATCTAATTCAATGCAGAAGTTTTCAGGCGTTTGATCCCAGGTCATCAGGGCTTCTTTTGACATCACCAGATATTTGGTTATGATGACGTAGCATATTCTTTCTAGAACAGATGGTGTGAGAATCATTTCCTTAATTCTGTGAGCCTCTAAGGCCTCGCTACTCTTGGTATCCTCTACTTTTTTAAACACTTTGTACTCAGCACACGTAAGAACTTCATTGAATATTTTGATGAGGTGCAATGTGAATTGATCATACAACAAATCCTGATCCAATTCCGCAAAACAGAAGGTGATTATTGTCTCCAGAGTTCTTTGCAAATACTTCAAAAAACAACCAGGGTAGGAGCTTAGGAACTCGTTCACACATTTCATCAAGACGTTAATATATTTCTCTACTTTTTCCTTCAAAGCATCATTTGCGTGTTGTTTTCGTAGCCACAGCATGGGTTTGATTTGGATGAAGATGCAGTCAAAGAAGTCAAGAAGAGCTGGGGAATCTGAAGGTACTTTGAACCCATAGGCAGCCATCTTTCTTATTATTTTAAGGAATCCATGGGAACGCTTCAAATTGTTCTCAATTGTTAAGTTATCTGCTCCTTGATCTTGACATTGAACCAAATTCTCTACTTCACGCTTGTAAAGAACATGAATTTCGGGAAATAATCCATGAACTACTTCCTGAAAAAGAATTGATAATAAAAAAAATTACAATTTACCCTCAATATATTCGAGAAAAGAACTTAAATAGCTAGCTAATTAATATGTTTAGCTATTACAAACTCTATAGCTAATAGTTTGGAAGTTATTTCAAGTAGCTACCTGACAACTAATATATAAGTAGAATCTAGCAACAAATTCTCTCAAGAGTCAAATTAAATTGTGTTCTTTTCCTCACCTGAAATTTTCTCCTGTCAATCATGAGCCTACGGGAGGACATTTGTTTGATGGTGTGATGGAGGGAGAGCAAAGCCCTGCCCTTCACATTCTCCTCCTGTTCGTTGGTGCAAGGCTCTCCTGAAGATAAAAAAAAAGTTAATTAATGAAAGCTTACAAAGAATGAGCTTCATAAAAATAAAGCTAATCATTAAGCCATACACAATAATCTTGGCTAATACGGCAGCAGTCGGTATCCATTTGAATAAAGCTATTCATTTCAAATCACAGACTTTCAGTATATTAATTTAAGGGGTAGTCTTGCAAAATATTTTTCGAATGAATCACTGACGATTTCAGCCCTTCTCCTGTATAATTTATTCTTGTTTTTAATGGAAATATAGTCTTTTTACACAAAGAATTTGACAATCAACAACGAATGTCATACTCAGAGTAACTAATTGAAATCACTTAAATATATATTACTTTAAAGCTGAATTAACAGCTTCACTTCAAAATGGCATGATTTCAGTTATTTTTAAAAATTCCAATAAAGATATCAAAAGATTAAAATAAACGACTGCAGACAGTACAATAACTCCTATTCAGTAGCTAGACAGTACAATAACTCCTATTCAGTAGCTAGACAGTACAATAACTCTTTAGCTAGACGGTACAATAACTCCTATTCAGTAGCTAGACGGTACAATAACTCCTATTCAGTAGCTAGACGGTACAATAACTCCTATTCAGTAGCTAGACGGTACAATAACTCCTATTCAGTAGCTCTAGACGGTACAATAACTCCTATTCAGTAGCTAGACGGTACAATAACTCCTATTCAGTAGCTCTAGACGGTACAATAACTCCTATTCAGTAGCTCTAGACGGTACAATAACTCCTATTCAGTAGCTCTAGACGGTACAATAACTCCTATTCAGTAGCTCTAGACGGTACAATAACTCCTATTCAGTAGCTCTAGACGGTACAATAACTCCTATTCAGTAGCTCTAGACGGTACAATAACTCCTATTCAGTAGCTAGACGGTACAATAACTCCTATTCAGTAGCTCTAGACGGTACAATAACTCCTATTCAGTAGCTCTAGACGGTACAATAACTCCTATTCAGTAGCTCTAGACGGTACAATAACTCCTATTCAGTAGCTCTAGACGGTACAATAACTCCTATTCAGTAGCTCTAGACGGTACAATAACTCCTATTCAGTAGCTCTAGACGGTACAATAACTCCTATTCAGTAGCTAGACGGTACAATAACTCCTATTCAGTAGCTCTTGACGGTACAATAACTCCTATTCAGTAGCTCTAGACGGTACAATAACTCCTATTCAGTAGCTCTAGACGGTACAATAACTCCTATTCAGTAGCTCTAGACGGTACAATAACTCCTATTCAGTAGCTCTAGACGGTACAATAACTCCTATTCAGTAGCTAGACGGTACAATAACTCCTATTCAGTAGCTCTAGACGGTACAATAACTCCTATTCAGTAGCTCTAGACGGTACAATAACTCCTATTCAGTAGCTCTAGACGGTACAATAACTCCTATTCAGTAGCTCTAGACGGTACAATAACTCCTATTCAGTAGCTCTAGACGGTACAATAACTCCTATTCAGTAGCTCTAGACGGTACAATAACTCCTATTCAGTAGCTCTAGACGGTACAATAACTCCTATTCAGTAGCTAGACGGTACAATAACTCCTATTCAGTAGCTAGACTGTACAATAACTCCTATTCAGTAGCTAGACTGTACAATAACTCCTATTCAGTAGCTAACACATAAATATACACACCGGCTATGATTTTCATAAGAGCAGGAAGCAACTGCGGCCAATTTGAAAGAGAATCTTGACGTGCTATTTTACCGATACAGACAGACAATTGCAGGGCAAGTCTGTTCATCATTTCAGGTTGGAAGCAAAGTGTGATGAGAGTCGATTTGATGAACTCCTGTAGACAACAAAAAGAGGGTATGATTAAAAAGGGCATTATTAAAAGAAAGTTAATCAATGAATAGCTATCTATTCAATCGCTTGAATATTTTGAAAAAATTCTTAAAAGTCTCATTTGAACAGGTGACAGCTATTGTGAGAATATACTCTCAATCACAAAAGCAACTAGCTATAGTAAGTCATGAATATCTAACAAATGAATTATAAATATTGTTATATAATTTACCAATAACTAAGGTAACTTTTGATAAAATAATTTTCTTATTACTCAATTAGTGAAAAGTTAGCAAAGTATTTGTGACTCTACCCTGTCTTCTTTAATTTCAAATTCTACATCTTATTTCAATTCTGAAAACCATAAGTATATCTACAATATATTCATTTAAATGTGATCATTTATGATTAAAATAAGAAGATTAAAAATTCAAGACCTGAAATGTGATCTGCAAATACATATATCAATGGAATAGGTGATTTGCTCAATCTCAAATTTTTATGAGAAGGAATACAACTATAATTTTTGTTTTTGTTTAAAAAGACAATATTTTTCCATCAAAACAATGTACAGTTATTACTATAAATACGATTTGTAGTTTTGCCAAATTCGAGTAAAACAAACTGAATAGTTATCTAAAAAGTATATTTTCTTATGAAGCTATGAATATAATGAATGAAAAATCAAAGATAGCTAGCTAATTATAACCCTACAAACATCAAACAATATTATTTTGAATTAGAAATCAATGATGCTCTTCCAAGACTATAGTTACATACCTTTTCTTCATCTACTATTTTATAGTCAGACTTAGACACCGTTCGCCAGTACTTGTCAAGCCCATTCTTGAAGCATAGGAGAGCCAGCCATCTTGCATTTAGATCAACTGATTGGTTCATATACACCTGTGAGAGACAAACAATTAGTATATAATTAGCAATGGATTGTAGCTAATTATTTCCTCAACAGAAGATTAATGAAATAATGAATGGCTACAGACAATTCAAATGTTTGTTAATTTGTTATTAGCTACTGAATAAATCAAAAATAAACACTAAGATTACTTTTCCTAGAAATTAGCTAGCTAACAACTTCAGGAAACTAGTGGTACAATATATGGTAATATACCTGTAGTAATATGAATACTAACACAATTTTTCAGCACTAATCACATGAATTAGCTGATGCTAATTTTTAGTAACCCACACAGTTGAAACTTGAGATTGAATTATCAAACAGAACAAGAAAATGTAATTTGAAGTACCAAGCTATACAGTAATGGACTTTCAGTTAATGTTAACTCAACACTTCTCATTTATTGTCATAATAACTTTAGAAAATTGACATTTGAAAGTGAGTGTTGATATAAATGTAAAATATTGGATATTCTAAAAACAAGTTACCAAATTGCATAATTTAAAACATATTTATATAGACTTTAGCTAAACAAAATTAACAATAATTTCACATAGCTACCAAGAGATAAGATTAATAAAAAGACATTAAAAGCTCATTTAATTACCTGTAGTAATGTATGATAGAATCCATTTTTCCTCTCCCAACTTTCCAGTAGTTCTTCAGCAGGCTTGATAAGATGCGGCTGCTGACATGATGCATTTTGCAAAGTCAATATAACATTTTCAATGTTCATTTCAGCCATACTGATGAAATTTATCTGAGTTTGTAAATATAAATTCTCTAAATTAGCACTTTCGCTTCACCAAACAACACTACTTTCTTATTTTCACTCAACAAATCAGTATTGTCGTTTGAAACAGAGCATTCAAAATCCAAGGTGATTATTTTCCTCAATTCCTTCACAGAAACTTTGATGAGGACTTCTTCTTCAGCGTAACAAGGCGCGGGGAAGTTGAGAGTCTGTTTGACCACAACACAGCCCTCACCAGGCAGTTTGGTTCCAATAACTTTGGAGACGAGGCTGTTCAAGTAAGCTCCGTGAACAACACAATCTTTGAAATCACTCTTGTGTTTCAGGGCAGTTGCTTTGTCAGTGTGAATAGGGTTGAAGTCACCACTGAGCTTAGCAAAAGTGTTAATTTGACTCTGAGTGATCTTCTCTTTCACAGTTACAAATTGGCCCACTGAAAAAGTTTTTTGTTTTGAAGAGCACAGATTTCTGAAGATTAGGTTGGATAATTGTAGTTTAATTGTGGATCTGCAGGTTGGAATGATTGAAATCATTTAACTTTCTGTTCAACTGCTTAGTTATTTAGTGATGTTTGAGAAATCCTCTGTGAAAATAATAGCTAGGTTCTGTATTCTCTTATTAACAGACTTCTGATGTGGTATTGTCAATTTGTAAGTTTCTTCCAACAAAAAACCTGTGAACAAAAAAATAACATTAATCAATACCTAAACTACTTTTCAGTAATTAAGGAAAGAATATTTCAACATAAATGTAGCTATATAAAATCCTTACCAAACTGACAATTCAAGAGATTGAAGGCAATACCCAATGCTGATATTAAATGACTTTCATCAGCCTCTGGGGAAGCCAGAGAACTGTTCACAATATTAATCACACCCTCTTCAACATAAAATTTACAGAATTTTTCATCTGAAAATAAAAATATCTTAGTTTAAAAGCACACGTATTAATATTTTGAAAAAGGCCTCTTTGAAATCACGCTTACCAACAGTGAGATTAGAAATCCCAGCGAAAGCAAACTGTCTCAGTTGAGGTGAATCATGTGGATCTTTCAAAATATCTAAAAATATTTGAGGCACTCCAGCCTCCAATAGCCACTTGAAGTTCAAAGGATCATAACTAAAGTTGGCAAGGTTTGCTACAACTTGTTTCTGTCTCTCTGGAAGAGAGAGATAGGGTGATCAGGAATTGAATTATAAGAAAAGCATTTCAATGAATAAATAATGTACAGTTATTATTTTTTCATCATCTAACCTTTATTAGTTGATGTACTGTATTCATTCATAAGCTCCTGTATATACTGTGGTCGATCAACTCCTTTTTTACCAGATTTTCTGATCAAAGTTTGTTTGGATGTAAACATCAGGATGTTGATTGACGAGTTTTTTTTTTAGAAATTTAATGATTTTACTATAGCTGACTAAAATCCTAGTAGATTAAAAAAGTTGATATTAATCACAGAAGAATACCAAACAATGATACTATTATTCCATGTGTCAGAGTGTGGCAAGAAAGTCTCCAATCCAAAGAAACTAGGTAGGTGATACAACTTCATTGAAAGAATGAGTGGTACTGTAGACTGTAGTGATAGTATAAAGCAGACCTTCCAGGGAAAAATAATCTAAATAAGTATTGACAATTAAATTGAAATAGCACCAATGCCAATACATGAAATAATCATTAGTAAGACTAATGCACAAGATTGTACTGACTAATTAGAAATTTATTAACAGATCTCTTAAAAAGTATGAGTGCTCAGTCATGAAGAATTTTTTAATACAATAAGCCTTAATAAATTAGGGAGGCTGCAGAGCAATTGGGGGGCAGAAAAATTTATATAATATGATAATATCTACTCACCCTCAACGTGAGACTGGAATAATTAGTTAGAGGTTAATAACATATTCAAGTGCTCATCAATCACGTGACCATTATTTATGTTTTGATCAATTATTCTTGCAAATTTTCTCTGAATAATTATAATAAAAATCAAACAAACAAAGTCTATGGAGTATTTCCTTTTTAAGGACCATGGTGATTTTTAATTAACTGAAGTCTCAATGACAATTCATTGCCAATTTCCCTTTTGAGTTGTGTGTTTTGGGCCTTTTCACTATTGGTATTTTTTAAATGTCAATTTATATTTATTAATTTATGGCAAGGGCCAAGGGCTTAACCACTCTTTTCTCTTTAACATGGTAATTATTTTTTCCAGAAAACAAAATAACAATTAGGTAGGTATAACATTAAACATAAAAAATATACATTACTCTCCACTCCCCAGTCTGCAAACCACGTACAATCAGTCTCCATATTTTTAATTTTTGGGGCAATTTGTCTCCAAATTTCTCTCCAAAATGGCCAAAAATCTGAAAATACTCTCCAATAATTACATGTAAACATAAGAATTGATTGGAAAATTGTCACCGGATAATTCAGGAGACTAATTTATAGGCCTCAACAGTCACCAGATAAACTTCACAACTTCATGCATCTTTTGCAGACTGGTCCACTCTATTGACCATTTTTAATTGAAGGCCTCAAAATATGTTGTATAACTCATAACAGTCATTAACTCTCCAGATAAATGATAAGAATAAAGAATTCAAGTAAGGCCATACTTTATCATCTATGTTCTTATGTTCTTGCAGGCTGGCCAGCCATTCAGAGTTCAGACTATCCTCTGAAACTGTGAAACATGGTTATTAAATTAAATAACAAAACTGCATTAAAATATAAATCTTTAATGGGCACAGGATTAATCCACAAATCCTGCTG
Organism: Caprella mutica; assembly: GCA_947561585.1. Classification (NCBI taxonomy): domain Eukaryota; kingdom Metazoa; phylum Arthropoda; class Malacostraca; order Amphipoda; family Caprellidae; genus Caprella; species Caprella mutica. The sequence goes on from CANNZV010000780.1 coordinate 73,185, forward strand.
TACTCTTCAGACTGGTATATACATGGTAGAAAATAATTAAAAATTTAAGCCAATTACACCCTACGGGCCTACCTATCGGCCAGTCTAAAAAGTACAGCAGCCAGTCTATATTTGGTGCACAAAATTCCATTGAATTTTTGAAAAACCTTAAAAAATCCACCATATATTTCCAGAAATTTGGCTGATCCACAAACATTTCACCCATTTTTCCATTGAAAATTAATGGTAACATCCAGTCTGCAAAGCATGTACAATTATTCACCAGATATTTTATTTTAGGGGCAATTTGTCTCCAAAGATTTCCAAATTTCTCTCCAAAATGACAGAAAAAAATAGCAAAATTCTCTCCACTAATTACATGTAAACATAAACATAGGAATTAATTAAACAATTGTCGCCGGTCCACACCGGATAATTCATGAGACTAATTTCAAAGTCTCAATAGTCGCCAGATAAACTTCACAACTTCATGCATCTTTTGCAGACTGGGGTAACATAGGAGTAAACCAGACTGTATTTCATGCCAAGTAAAATAGTATGTCTCATAAACTCTCCATTTGTCTCTAGACTCTCCAGCTCTCTCCAAAATTCACCAAATTTCTCTCCAAAATGATCAAATTATAATAAATTCTCTCCAAAATAACATTGTAGCATATGAGAAAATTAGTTATTTCTCGCCATTTGCAATTGAAGGGCACAAAATAACAGTCACAAACTCACCATTAAAATGGCGAGTTTGGACATGCTTTATTACCTGGATTTCATGGTAAATTCCACCCACTTGTTAGTGGGATTTCCGATTTTTCAGCATTGAAAATAATATTCTGGCAAAGTCGGTGGATTTTTAGGTATTTATTCCAATGTTACCATTAATTTTCAGTGGAAAAATGGGTAAAATGTTTGTGGATCAGCCAAATTACTGGAAATTTATGGTGGATTTTTTCAGCTTTTTCAAAAAGTCAGTGGAATTTTGTGCACGAAATACAGACTGGGCCAAGTAAAATAGTATGTTTCCTAAACTCACCATTTGTCTCTCCAGCTCTCTCCAAAATTCAACAAATTCTCTCCAAAATGATCAAATTTTCATAAATTCTCTCCAAAATAACATTGTAGCATAGGAGAAAAATAGATAAAACTCACCATTTGCAATTGGAGGGCTATAAATAACTGTCACAAACTCGCCATTAAAATGGCGAGTTTGGACATGCTTTATTACTTGGAGACTGGGGAGTAAATAGCTGAAAATCCATCGATTATTTTCATTGGAGAAAAATTCCACCGACATCACGACATGTTGGTGGAATTTAGTCAATTTACCACGAAATACAGACTGGTACAGCAGGATTTGTCATCATTTGTGGATTAATCCTGCGGCCCAAGTCCTACCACTTACCAGTCTGTAGAATGTGTCTCTTCTCCGACTCCGACAGAGATTTTAATTTGAGACAGTTGGTATCTGACTCTCACTCTCAGTTGCAGATTCAGAATCTCCCACAGCTAAATTAATGGTAACATAGGAATTAATTCAAAATCTCTCGCAGCTAAATTAATGGTAACATAGGAATTAATTCAAGATCTCCCGCAGAGATCTCCAATTTCTAAAATTCAATCAAGAACTCCCATAGAGATGCTAAGAGCTACACTGCAGGAACTGGTAAATTGTTCTCCAAGATTAGATTCTGTTCTCATTAAAATACATTTAAATATAGATCATAGGTATCTGAATTTTGAGCATTTTCAATGTAAGCCAATTAATTGAATTTGCCTTTAACTGACATACTCTATCTATAAGACTATAACATTAAGTCATTAACATGGTCATGGTGTTGTAGGTCTGCAGACATTAAAATAAAGTAATAAATGAATGGGGACTTTGTAATCCGCAGCATTTAGGCTATAAAATTTATCTGTTACCTAGTCTAATGGATTTTCCAGACAGCCTGAGCCGCTGAGTCTGAGACAGGTAACAAATAACAATAACATAGGAATTTGATAGGTAATTAATACCTAATTATTTCAAAATTTCAACTTATTGAAAGGGACCTAAGTATTACCTAAGTCAATTTAGTTTTAACAAACACACTCTGAAGACTGAAACAATAAAGATGGTGTGAAGCCTGCAGGAAATGATTTACCTACAGTTCGTTTTTCAAGAAATGTGGCAAGTTAGCAAGTAGCAACTAAGAATACCTACCTACTGTCTAAACTCTAAACGACTAAACTTTAACTATGATTATCAAGTAATGTAACAGTATCAATAAAATGAAAAATAATTGAATAGAATTAGTAGTCTTTTTCGGATTGTCAGCTAATATAAATCAACTCCGTATCAATCAAAAATTTATTTTACGCTGTAACTTGTAAGCGCAGTGTTAGAAATAAACTGAACAGTGAACACATGACTGTAATTCAGGGGTTTTACAGTAAAGGCATGGTTTGTGATTGTAGCTTTGGGAGTAAATCTGATGTATGTCTTAGTAACGAAAATTATATATAAAATGTATACGTATGTATTTGTTATGTCTTACATTCTTTAAGATCTGCAGCAAGTAAGTGATAGCTTTAAGCAATAAGGTTTATATTTCTTATCGTCTTACTGCAAACCTCATGATGTTTCAGTTAGTCGGTTTAGTTTCGAAAGCGCCTTCTTCTCGACGTCATCATCCACATGCATATTATAGTTAATATTATAGCCTATTATAAATTGTATATGTCTTTAAATATTTTAAAACTCTGCAATTAGCTCTTAGAAAAGAATGTACCTACACCATTTGTTTTGAATGTCTGCAAGGTATGTTAAAAATTATACTGACCTGAATTCATGTGGTTTGCAGATTAATATTCATAGACCTTAGTTATATAATATAAATTCACTTTTCTCCGGATTTTGCTGGAGGACCTTCAACAGTTCAGATCTCTACGCATAGAATATATCTCCTCATCTACCTACTATCAGTTTATTGTAAGTACATAATATCTTAGAATTTTTAGATGAAGCGATAGAGAATTTCTATATCAGATAGGTACTACACAAGTGAACATATTAAATAAACCGTATAAAATTACTTTATATTCACAGATAAAAGTCTACATTTTTCTTTTCAATACAAATCAATTATATTCACACACACCTTTATAACTATATAGGGGAGAACCGGGAGCATTCGGACACTTTTGGGGAAAACTGAATAATTCGTAAGCTAATTTGAATTGAACTGTATAAAAATTTCTGTATGTAGATAAATCATTTTACTTCAATTTGTATTCAGACTGTTTTACAGCTTAAACTTCCATTCGAAAGTTATAAGATAAAATGGAAGAGAGATTCAAGTGTCCGAATGTTCCTAGAGGGAGACTTCGGACAAGCTGTGAGGATGATTCGGACACCATAAAAATGGTAAAAACATTGGAAATTTGTGTAATTAAACGATAGGATTGAATTCGTATCTACTATAATTTAAAGGTCCCCTCCAAGCATAAATTTTTATTGCTTTATTTAACGAGGCTAATGTTCCTCATCATTTTGCTGCAAACCGCATCGAATTTGGTAGCGTATTTTTAATTTTATATACTTTTAAAGATTTTTAAAATCAAAACTCTACGAAACCTATTTTACTTCCGACTTACTAATTTAAGAAATTTTCAGCCTGAAGAAAAAGAATGTACACCATTTGTTTTGATTGTCAACTAGGTATTAGGTTTAATAAATCCATTTAATATTCGTGTAAAGGTATAAAATTGAATTAACTTATAATAGAAACGTTTACATACTTTAGAAAACAATTAATATCTAAAATAATTTAAATGAAGGTCGAAAACACATGGTTTGTTTATAAAATTCAAATTTGCAATCAAAACAAAGAGTGTACAATCTTCTTCTTGAGCATCAGATTAGTGATTCGCTCAATTGTTGCTCACAGAGTATTAAAAAACTTTAAAAACAAATTATAAAATAAATATTGAACCGAATTGTATGCGGTTTGCAGAATAATGATCGTAGACCTTAGTTCTATAATATTATGTAATAAACTCATTTTTTTCTCGGAGCCTGGAGAGGACCTTTAATTGAAATAAACCACAATGACTTTATTCACAGTAATAATTCATCGTATTTGAAATTTTATCATAATAATATTATTGTAATGATTGAACATTTTCTACAACAAAATATAGATAGCCCATGAGTAATAAATGTGAAATTATCCTTATATTTAATAGCTATATATCATAAGCAAATTGTATAACTATTGCCTTTTACTTTGGGTATAACTATATTTCCTTTTTCTTGGAATTCACCAAAATTAGTAAATTACATCTTAAATATTTCATCGAATGTTTAAAGTATAGTCTATAAGTGTAGATCTTGCTACACCTCCAATTTCAGCAGCTATTATGACAGATAAACCTTTTTGGAATTAATGGAAAGTTTTTGGAATACCTTCTTTATTACGTCCTCTATCAGTTTTCCTTTTATAATGAAAAGGCATGAATACGATCGTCAAACTGTCAAATAAAGACACTAATAATTAATAATTGCAACTAATCTTATAAACGAATGCTATGTCAATTAAAATAATTAACTTCAAGTTCAGAATGTCTTTTTTAATAAGAATTAATTCAATAAATTGTAATGGTGGACTGAATCGGATACAGAGGGAAGGTTTGGACACCGTCCGAACCAACCTCAACAGAAGTGTCCGATTCATCCCGCATGACACTTCAAGATTAAAAACATCACCATTTTTCTAATATCATTTGTATTAATTTTTTAACACACCAAACGTAACAAAAAATATTGATAAAATTCATATCTTTTAGATTTAGAATCAGTTTCGTATTCATATAGTCCACGCACGATCCAAATGAATCACGAAAAATTATATCAATATTGAAGAAAACAGTAAAATACACCTCGGGGGCGAAATACTACATCTCCTCACTGGATCTTTCAAATAGCTGACGGTTAACGCGTCGCACACATTCAGTTACAATAAGAGGTAGTTCCAACAATTATAAACATGTTTAAACGAGTTGTCCGAACCATCCCTCTGTCCGAATAATCCCGGTTCTCCCCTACGTACTCAAATCAGGCGATTTGAAACTTAACCTATATACTAGCTATATAATATATATACTCTACCAACGAAATAGCTATATAAACAATACAGTGTGTTTCAACATTATTAATATTTTTCAATAACCATATATAAACATTTAAATATTGTAATGCGGTATACAAGATACACCAATTTGTTAATTAAGATTGGATTTTCGACGTGGAACCCAAAATATTGTGAAAACTTGACTTAGATGAAATAACAGATGGCTAAAAGAAATGGTGAAATTTCCCGATGAACAGAAAAAGTTTATAATAAGGGCATTCGAGACAACATCTTCGCCTGCAATGATCAGACGTCTAGTTCTACAAGAGCACAAGATATCTGGAAGAGCAAGAGAACAGTTCAAATTGTTTTATTTTACAAGAATAAATCGGGATTTCGACAAGAATGGAACAATTTTTCGAAAGAAGACAAATAGAACGCCAGAAAAAGTCAAAACATTTTTGGATGTAAAATCAAGAAGCTCATTCAGGAAATCATCGTCTCTTTTCACTATTTCTCCAACAACTTATTGGAGAATCCTTAAGAAAGACCTTCACATGCGGTTCTATCTTGATATGGCTGTGCATCCAATAACAGTAGGCAGCTCGACCTCGTAGATGTATCTTCGGCGAGTTATGGAAGACTCATCTTCCCTGAATTACAGCAGGCAGCTCGTAGATGTATCTTCGGCTAGTTATGGAAGACTCATCTCCCCCGAATTACAGCAGGCATGTCTTCGATGATCATCGACGCGTTATGATTGACACATCGTCCCCTAATTATTACAGGAATGAATTATAGCAGACACGTCTTCGATGAAGATCGCTGAGTTACGACAGACTCATTTTCCTCGAATAATAGCGGATATTTCTTCGATGATCTTCGGTGAATTGTACGAGTTATCATATACATTTAAAGGTGTCCGTGATTCAAAAATTGTAATTAAAGTATATATATATATATATAATACTATGCATATTTTCCATCATTTAGAATAAAAAAGGAAAGATACAAAAAAAAAATATTTATTCATAAGAACTTTAAAAACACGCAGGTTATCATATTGAATAAATCTCAACCAAATCCTAGTTCTGCCATGTCCAAGATGGTTCAGTGGATATGTCGCTGACTTCAATTCTCCATGAGACTACAGTCGCAGGAACGAGTCCCGGCCACACCACTTCATTTCTTTCTCCATTTTTCCATTTAATATGTATATAAATATATGTAACATTAAACTAATAGATATAGAGCCAAACGTACGTGTGTACCCTACATGATATAAAGTAAAATATAAAACAAAATCGTGAATACCTTTCAAATGATAATTGTTATTTTATTTAACCCTATAAATTGAATAAATCTGCTTAAAATCATGCTTGAATCGCCAATAGTATTGATGATTATGTGAATTGTTTTCGTATGAATCTTCCATGAAACGGCTTAAAATTGCACTTGAATCATCGTTGATTTAAAAACGGTTACAGTCGGTTATGCATGTACTTCTTCGATGAATCGACGATCATCCTGCCTTATTTTATACGAAAAATCTTGGATAAAACGGACACTTCTTCGAATATTTATCGATGATTCATCGTCAATACGCCGATACATGTTTTGGTACTCTTCCAAAAATATAAATCGGCCTTAAAAATCAACTGGGTTGGTGAATCAAATCGAAGGAGTATAGTGATAGAGATAAAAAGGGGAAGGCGTAGGAAATATTAAAGGTCCCCTCCAAGCATAAATTTTTATTGCTTTATTTAACGAGGCTAATGTTCCTCATCATTTTGCTGCAAACCGCATCGAATTTGGTAGCGTATTTTTAATTTTATATACTTTTAAAGATTTTTAAAATCAAAACTCTACGAAACCTATTTTACTTCCGACTTACTAATTTAAGAAATTTTCAGCCTGAAGAAAAAGAATGTACACCATTTGTTTTGATTGTCAACTAGGTATTAGGTTTAATAAATCCATTTAATATTCGTGTAAAGGTATAAAATTGAATTAACTTATAATAGAAACGTTTATATACTTTAGAAAACAATTAATATCTAAAATAATTTAAATGAAGGTCGAAAACACATGGTTTGTTTATAAAATTCAAATTTGCAATCAAAACAAAGAGTGTACAAACTTCTTCTTGAGCATCAGATTAGTGATTCGCTCAATTGTTGCTCACAGAGTATTAAAAAACTTTAAAAACAAATTATAAAATAAATATTGAACCGAATTGTATGCGGTTTGCAGAATAATGATCGTAGACCTTAGTTCTATAATATTATGTAATAAACTCATTTTTTTCTCGGAGCCTGGAGAGGACCTTTAAGTTAAATCACAGAGAAATTGATGTGAATGGACAATTGCCTCCCAAATAATTATTATCAGGCCACTTAAACTTAAAATATAGTGATAAAATATGCATGATATTTTTATATGATTAATAACAAATTTCTTCATACATCATTATTTTATTGTTATTTTATAAAATTAATTATTTCAATTGGTGATATAATAAATTATATATTGTTTTTTATACGATTTATTTCCATCATACACTATTTTTCTATTATACAATTTATCATTTACTTTATAAATTAAATATTTCTTCCTTTATCACCATTATAATTATTAAGAAAATACTTATAATTTAATATATGGCAAGTATACATTATTTGAAATCAGTCGCTCAAATTATGTACATATTTTAAATTTTTCAAACTCCTATTACATTTTTCATTGTGAATTTTCAAACTTTTCTTTCCGTTCTAGTAACCGGTTATATTCTATGACACCTGTTAATGGTATTTTTTTTAAATATATTTAATAAACGTTATCAATATACAATATTATTAAATTATGATCAATTGTTGATAAACGTCTTTATTATATCACCCTGCAAAGTTTTATATATTATTAATTACTACTACTTAATTCAGAAAATTTTCAAGTGAAGAAGAATAATTAGGGTTGTAACAATAATCATTCATAATCATAGATCCTAAAAATACTGATAAAATACTGTATTAAAAGTTTAAAGATTTAAATTTTATCCGTTTAAAACGGATTGGATTAAACACTATTGATTCGTTTTAAGGTATATAGAATTCAATAGTCAATTCAATTCAATTTTTTCTCGTCAATGATATTATTAATATCTATAAAATAACAATCATTAGGGTGGCAATTATCCTGGGGTGTTAATTGTCCGGGTGGCAATTGTCCTAGCACCGAATTTGATGCATAAGCAAACTGAGAAACAATATTAATTAAGCAGTTGTAACGTTGTATTTTTTTTCTTTTTAACGAGACTTGTAGCCAATGCTAACAAAATTAGTACCTCATCCATCATGACGATATCACAGAAAACTGAGCTATTTAGGTGTGAACATGGAACCGTGTAGACTCTCTAAACTTGTAACGTTTCCGTTCCGTCTTACGACTGCGCAAACTAAAGCAGTGTAAAAAACGTAGCGTGTAAACCAGCATTAAGTTACTGCAAGAAAAAATTTGCCCATTCTTTCTTTCATGTGCTACAGGACAAGGTTTATGGTGGATGCAGGACGGTGCTCCTGCCCATTGCGTCACTGCCGCCAAAGAATTCCTGTTGAACAAGTTAGGAGGCAGAGTCATCAGTCGTGGGACACAGATTGCGTGGCCAGCGCACTCTCCAGATTTGAATCTTTTTTATTTTTATTATTGGGCCTTAGCTCAAAAAGAAGTGTATTCTGAAAAACAAACTACAGTGGACGAACTTATGAATGTTGTGAAGAGATTTTCAGAAGAGATCGCGAGACTGTCCTTCAGAGTGTAGCACTTAATGTTTTGAAGCGGGCGGATATCTGTTTGCAGCAAAATGGAGGCCACTTCCAGCACCTTCTATAATATGTATTTCTTGTTATTAATCATTAAAAATCCCTTCTTCCTGAACATTTTGGTGTAGTATTTTTCTTTTTCTTATCGACAGTATAACTATGAATAAAAGTCACTGAAAAATATAAAAAATGTTGAAACACACTGTAGCGTATATTCTAGCTCACATCATGAAATTACAAAATATACAGGACAATTGGAGGAAAAGTGCGACTAAAATCAAATATTTGTTAATGTACTTAGATTTATAATGGAATCAGCGTAATAAATTATGCGCGATATGATGTACTTTGTTAATCTAAATAATAATTGATAAAGAGAGGGTGCAGTCTAATTTTGTTATGAAATATTTTGAAATAATATGACATATCTATAAACATTATATATGTAGTTAATACTATGAAATACTTCCGACTGAAATCAAAATATTCACAGATAAAGTAGTTTTTCTTTAAATATACAATAGATATTTAATACATTACAATACACTATTTCCTTGTTTCTAAATGGATGATCTTGAATATTGATGAACATTTAGAATATGCTTTTCGCCAATCTTATTCTATACATTTAATTTATCTTCAATCTGATGAGATCTAGTTTATCTTTAATCTGATGAGATCTAGTTTATCTTCAATCTGATGAGATCTAGTGTATCTTTAATCTGATGAGATCTAGTTTATCTTTAATCTAATGAGATCTAGTTTATCTTTAATCTGATGAGATCTAGTTTATCTTCAATCTGATGACTCTATTTCGTTAATGTGAATCAGAATCATACTCTCCATATAGGGTTGGCCAAAAAATAGAGGTTTCGGGCAAACTTCAGAATCTTCATATGGAATAGTTATGATAAGTTGATACGTTATAAAAGAACATTGCATGCCAATTTCCAGACCATTTCTTGATATTTTTGAGTTGCCCCAAAACATTTGAAATTTTGTACAAAGTGATATTTTCACATTAATTTTGATATATTCGATTTTGTTTTTTTCTGTGGAATAGGTAAAATTAGTTGGCACGTTATGAAAAAACACAACTCTCAAAATTGCAGATTAATATTTGATACTTTTGAGTTGCCCAAGCATTTTTTTTGTGAAATATATTAATATTACAATATATCTCTTAAAATTTGGCTTCTAGAGCAATCATGCTGTTATTGTGATAGGATAGAAGTAATTTAATTTTAAAAATAATTTTGTGAATAGGTATTTATTGAATTTCATAAAAGCATTTATCAATAATTTCATAATGCAAAAATTTCGAATTTACTCGGATTCGCTTAATCAACTTTTTTGAGTCATCAAGTGATCCAAATAATGAAATGTTGGTTTAATAATCAATAATTAATGCTTGTGCTCATTTTCTTGTATGTAAATTTCCTTATTATGTATTTCATTGAGCACCAGACCTCCATAAGTGTGGATCAGTACACTTGCTACAGTCTCCAGCGGTGCCTAAATTAATTTAAACAATTTGGAGGGGTGGGATCAACTGTAGACATTGTCGTACCTGTCTGATTTTCCGATACAAACACCAAAATAAGCTCTTCTCCAGCTATCTTCCTATTCTAAATGATAAAAAATCAGAGTTTATGAGTTTTTTTTTACCAAAATGTAGTAAAAATCACCAAATATGTTACTTTTCTGATATTTGAATCGCTTGGGGGCAACTGTTAATCATGTCAGAATTCACTCAAATTTCAGTACACGTACCTTTACTTGTCATATCAACCTTATTTCACTATTCCATAAGTAATTTCCAAAATTTTGTTTTTTGGCCCACCCTACGAGTCTCCAATGAGTGGTCACTGTGGCACCTATTTTGTCGTCAGAATACGTACGAAGTCATCAGAATACGTACGAAGTCGTCAGAACAACTTCAGCATTCAAACCAATTTGAACTTTTCATGCGACTAGCAACAGCTCTCTATTTTATACCTATGTTTTTCTTACTTTCGATTGCTGTTACTAATTACCCCCATGTGTTTTGGAAATATATAATTTGATAGTATCAGGAATAGTACAGATATTATTTGTTTATATATAATATATATTTTTTTACATATAATGGCTTGAATTGGTTGTTACTGTGTACAATTTATTTCCAATAAAATTGAATATCCGTATACCTAGTTATATAAAAAATATTCTCATTATTTTTCTATTTAGGTATTTCAAGAATTTTGTGCAGTGAAAAACGCAACCAAAGTACCGTCGTGTTAAGGGGGTCAAACCATCGATTATGGTGAAAACTATCATTTTTTTTACTGAAAAAGATTCTTTCGGTAGTGGGCTTTCATGCCCCAAATTTTTGTGAGGGTACGAGCAATAAAACCTCTCCTAGGAGAATCCGAAAGGATCAAGATTTTTTTTAATTACAAAAGGAATGCTAGACAGTGTACTTTTATGTCTCATTTTTCTTGAGGGCTAGGTGCACTACAACCCACCCATTGCAGGGACCAAAGTGGGAAGGGAGTATCTACGATTTTGGGTATTACTCACATTTCTTCATTTTTGGTCATATAAATACATTTTGGCCACTCCTGTAAAATGTGTATATCCACCTAAAAAAGATGAGAAGTCAATGAGTTTTCATGCTACAAGAAAACAGAATACAGTTTTAGAAATCCTTCGAACATTTCTAACAAATTTATATAGAGCATTCTCAATTTCACTATTTTTTTTTATCACAGTTCAAAGCCGAAAATTTAGGTGTTTTTTGAACATTTTTGTATAGTCATCAAAAACTCTTATATAAAAAAAAACTGGTGGGGGGGGGGGAAACTCTATAGATTTGTTCGAAATGTTCCAAGGATTCTAAAACTGTCTTAGTTTTTTTTTTCTACCATATACACTCATACACTTCTCGTCATTTGAAATGTATGGGAGAACCGGGCGAGTTCGTACATTTTTCCTTATCAGCTTATAGATTATAGAATCAAGGCTTATAGAATATTAACTATTCGGGATACAACTTTACAAGTTCGTTCTAACTCACAATCAAATCTATAGGTATCCAACTGCTTATAACTACAAACTAAATTATTTAAAACCTTATGGTTCTCTATTAATATCGATTTTAATGATATGTATTTGTGTGTACGAACTCACCCGCAAGTGCGGGTGAGTTCGTACAAGCAGAGTATCACTCCGTACAGTACTAAAAAAGTGGAAAAAAGGAAAATTCAATGAGAGTTTCATATACTTTATGGAAAATATTACAAATCTTTTGAATGCCGTTTCCTTACAATTGACTAAAGCTCTTTTGAAATAAGAAAAATCACAAAAGGCTTCATCACCGATGTCTTCCGAACTAGATAATACAGCGTAAATTTTCATCGTTAGCCTACGTTTTCCTTTCTTCAAATTTGTTTCTCTTTCAGTAACTCACTTTCTAGGGTATCAGTTGTTATCATTGACCTTCTTGGTTATCTGCCTCTGTTGTTGCTCTTTCTAGGAGGAGCCTTTGGGAATGGCCGAATGTTTTTTCAAAAGATATTCCTTAAAATGAAACATTCAATCTAGAGGGGTCTGTTTGTGGCTCGGTGGATAGTGAAGTAAGAGAAGGCTAGGTGGATGGTGAAGCAGGAGCAGGCTCGGCATGTTGAAGCAGGAGAAGGTTTGGAGGATGGTGAAGTAGGTACAGGCTCGGTGGATGATGAAGCAGGAGCAGGCTCGGTGGACGGTGAAGTAGGGGCAGGCTCGGTGGACGGTGAAGCAGGAACAGGCTCGGTATGGTGAAGTAGGAGAAGGCTCGGAGGATGGTGAAGTAGGTACAGGCTCGGTGGATGATGAAGCAGGAGCAGGCTCGGTGGATGGTGAAGTAGGGGCAGGCTCGGTGGACGGTGAAGCAGGAGCAGGCTCGGTGTGGTGAAGTAGGAGAAGGCTCAGAGGATGGTGAAGTAGGTACAGGCTCGGTGGATAGTGAAGCAGGAGCAGGCTCGGTGGATGGTGAAGTAGGAACAGGTTCGGTGAATGGTGAAGCAGGTGCAGGCTCGGTGGATGGTGAAGTAGGGGCAGGCTCGGTGGATGGTGAATCGGGAGCAGGCTCGGTATGGTGAAATAGGAGAAGGCTCGGAGGATGGTGAAGTAGGTACAGGCCCGGTGGATAGTGATGCAGGAGCAGGCTTGGTGGATGGTGAAGTAGGAGCAGGCTTGGTGGATGGTGAAGCAAGAGCAGTCTCGATATGGTGAAGTAGGAGAAGGCTTGGTGGATGGTGAAGCAAGAGCACACTCGGTGGATGGTGAAGTAGGAGCAGTCTCTGTGGATAAAACATTTTCTACTTGCTTGCGCTGATAATGATTTGAACTATTCTCAGCATATTCTGGAATAGCGCCGTCCATTAATATTTCGCTGGTAAAAACTTTCTTTTCTAATTTATGCTCATCAAATTTTGAACCATTTCTGGATCTCTTTGTGGCATCTTACAGCATCATCGGAAGAGCTTTATACAATTTTGCAGCTTTATGTACTGATGTTACATTTTTCCATACGATATATGCCTGTTCCACATCACAGGAATAATACTGTTTCGTTCTTTTACGCGTATATAATCGAGACATATATGATAAATAAATATAGAGGTGAATTCGTACATAATGGGGTGAAACCGCACAGCTAGAGGAGGATGCGTCCGTACATATTTGTACGATGACACCCCACACCGCCAGTTAATTTTCAAAATGGAATACATCGAATATTAATGAGTTTTAACTAAATGTTAACGTTTACATACGTAAATTTTTTTCTTGTGAATACTAGTATTCCATATAAATTTTTTTGATAGTAAATTTTAAATGCTATGGCTTAGCTCAAGTAGTGAGAAAATTACATTTCAGTGCTAAAAATATATGATCTCTCACCGAAGGAACATACTAGCCAAGCCAAAAGCCAAGCCAAAAGCGAAAAAATTACACGAATAAAATGTGTTTTGTTTGCGAAGTTACAATAACCTTACAAATTTCAGAACAAACGTTCAACATATGAAAAAGATTTTTGAAAAGTGGGTTGACACCCTTTTTAATATTTCACAGGAACACAGGTAGGTGTTCAATTCCTCCAGAACCTTACATCGAAAAAACATATAGTTTAGGTAGATCCCAATATTAAATTGCAAAACATACTGACGAACAGAAAAATCGCTCGAATATGAATCCATGATCCATAGTAACTGTTAGTCCGGTACCTCTTACCTCTTATATTAGTCCGGTACCTCTTAAGTCCACAATTTTGCAGTCTATTTCTGATTTTACATCTTATATATGTACACCAGATCATTAAATAATCATGAAGTTAGCAGAACAAACACAGTAAAGTAAGAGGAGAATATAAAAATTTAAAAAGAAAGAAAGAAAGAATCATTTTATTATTCAGATTGGTTATTAATCCAGTATATCTATTGAAAAATATTTTTTTATTTTAATCAAAAAATAAAACGAGAAATAGGCCAAGCACAGAAAGATGTAGCTTGGGGCCGCAATGGGGCGTCGGACTAATGATACGTCCCCTATTATAATTAGGCACGGAACCAGGTTGCTATTCAGTAGTCCGACGCCCCATTAGACCGACGCCCCATTAGTCCGACACTTTCGAGGTTTATTACTGAGTTAACATAAAATATATAAATAAAAGGGGGACGTGTTGCCCCCCGAATCCCCCTGCCAGGTCATTAATCAATCATGAACTGTGCAGTACAACAAACTAGCTGATACACATACTACATTAAATGTTGAAATCAAATGAGGGATTGCATCATACTGATTAATATTAGAAATAAAGTGAAATAAAAGAGAAATTTAAAATTTAAAAAATGAAAGAAATTAAAAATTATTTTATTATTTAGATTAGTTATTAAATGAGTATACCTATTTAATCATTTTTTTTTATTTTAATAAAAAAGTAAAACGAAAAATGACACAGAAAGATGTAACTGTCGGACTATTTGGTCGTCGCACTATAATGGCACGTCCCCGAAATTAATGAATTGCTTACTTTAAATATACGTTTAAGTATGCAAAATAAATAGGTTACTATTCAGTAGTCCGAAGCCCCACTAGTCTGACGCCCCACTTGTCCGACGCCCCACTAGTCCAACACTTTTGTAGTTTATTACTGATTTAACAGAAAATATATGTATATCAGGGAGCGTGCCGCCCCCGAACTCCCCTGCCAGGTCAATAAACAATCATGAACTGTGCAGTACAACAAACTAGTGGATACAACAAACTATATTAAATGATGAAATAAAATGAGGGATTGCATCATACTAATTAGTATTAGAAATAAAGTAAAATAAAGTTTTAGAAATGAATTTTTTTTTAATTATTTCATTAATTAGATTAGTTATTAATTGAGTATACCTATTTAATCATACATTTTATTTTAATCAAAAAATAAAACGAGAAATAATAAAGGAAGATGTATATGTCGGACTATTGGTGGTCGGACTAATATGGTGTCGGACCAAAGGCACATCCCCGGATTTAATCACATTTTTTATAGAATTATTGATATTTCAAAAGCGGACCATTCGAATCAGTACAATGGTCAAATATAATTTTTCTGTGTGAGTTATACGGAATTGAATATATATAAACTCCAAAAAACTTACAAATGCAACGATCGAGTTAGGCACTCACAATATATTGTATCTATAAATTAGGAGTGTATATTATTGTAACATCTTAATTCATAAAAGTTTATCTCTCATATAGACCACATAATAACTTAAAATTAAATAATAAGTAATTCGATACCAAAGAGTTTAATTCCTAGTGTGTGTTGAGCTCCGTACCTACTCCGTTCACACGCTACGATAAATTCTAGCCTTTTATTGAACATGGAGATCGTAACAATTTATCGGATGATTGAGGAAGTGTTTACACGCAACGATTTTCACTCTAATTTTTTTTCTTACTAGCCGTCATGGAAGAAACATATGGTGGTCTGCATTTAGAATGTGTTTAGTATTATACAGGGTTTGTAATAATGATAGGACCCAAAATAATCTTTAATAACTTTGGAAATAATCCTTGTATTTTTAAAAGCTAAACAACTATAGAATCCTGAAAACATCGCGTTTTACATAATAAAACATAATCAATGATACGGGTATGGGATAAAAATTCAGTGACAAATGAAAATTGGATGTTGCACGAAGTTGACTTGCACGTCCAGTTGCATTCTTCAAGTAGGGTTTACAGAAGCATGCAGAAAACTCGAATTCTATTCAGAACTTAATGATGTCAGACGAAGCTTATTTCGGACTAAATGAATGCGTCAATAAACATAACGTCCGTTTTTAGGGAACTGAAACCCCGAAGATGGTCAGATCGAGAAAAATTGTTCCATTCATAAAGAGTCACAGTGTGGTGTGGAATCAAGGAGAATAAGATTATATGTCCCAATTTCTTGAGGATAGCAATGGCCAAACAGTTACCTACAGTGAATAGGGAGCGATATCTTGACATGATAATTGACTTTTTAATTCCAAAAGTGAATTAAATGAATTTGACTAATCTAATTAAAAATACCCCTGTAACACAACGGGTCCAACATTGAAATCCTGCGTCAGAAGTTACCGGGAAGATTGATCTCTAGATCTGGCGACGTTGATTGGCCAGCAAGATCTCCAGATCTTTCTGCACTAGATTATTTCTTATGGAGATATATCAAAAAAAGAGTCTAACTTTTAATTAGCAAGAAAATTGACAACCTTCAATTGAGGTCACATATTGAAACAGAAATTGTATCGAATGGATAGGAAATGCTGATCAGAGTAATGAACAACCTCCATCATCGTGCCGAAATTTGAGTGCGGTAAGGAGGGCAGGAATTAAAAGAAATCATTTTTAAGAAGTGGTTGAGCAATAATGCGATGTTTTCAGGATTTTATAGTCGTTTAGTTTTTAAAAATCCATGAATTATTTGACGTGGACAATGAGCACACTTATCCACCGTTTTCTATATTTTTCATTCTGGATACAAAACACTAATACGATACGTAACCTGTCGAAGAACAAAATACAAATTGATAAAATAGAGAATAAGTCTATAAGAGAAACTAAAATCTTCGACAAATCACAATAATAATATCTTTACTTAATGTTTTACTTAGTAGTATTACAAACAATATAATAATTTTAATCACATTAAATGTGCATTAATATGTATTCGATCCTCTTAACATAACTAGGTACCGTACCACGAATGTATGGGCGACTAACTTAAAAATGCAATACATCTTGTAATACATATGAAAATAATATTATTTAGTTAGTTAAGTAAATCTACTCTACAATCAAAATAACTACATAATGGAATAACTTACAATCTATGGCTGTTTACTGGGTTATTGAGCGTTGTAATTAACACAACACCTCACAGATTGAGGATTAATGTCTTACTAATTTAAATAGAGTAATAGTGTTATACTGGAGGTCGGTGGTTATCATTTTCTAACGAAATATCGTACAGAAAGGGGATAACAATCTATTTCTTTTAATAACAACAAAACAAATTAACAAGAGAGTCTTAAACAATATAATATTGGAAATAACTATTATCTTTTATTAAAATGAGCAATGAGATTTTAAAATATATATAGTGTATCAGAATTACTGAAATTAATTTTGATTTTAATAACTGAAAACTTGAGGGCTTGTGGGAAAAGCAATTTTCCCACGACATTATTAAAGATTAGTTTGGGTCCCATCATTATTACAAACCCTGTATATTGACTATTGAGCTAGATTAAAACGATTTCTTGGAACCATGTTAAAACGATCAAACTTGTCGTTACGATTCATACCTATAAATTTGAGCTTGAATTGGCAGTCACAATCTAATTCCAACTCCAATAAATCGGTACGATCTCCCGTTTACAGGTAATGATAAATCGTAGCAAACTTTTCATTATTTTATTTATCGTAGCGTGTAAACAGTTTTTTAGTGATATAAATTTCTATAAAAATACTGTCTGTCACATCTACTTTTAGTTTTGTTTAATATTAAATCGTATACAAAACATTAATTAACAAATGTTAATCAAATGAAAGGTAAACTCCTAGTTTAGTTGACCCTTGGATAGGGTCAACTAAACTAGTTAGCAGGTATATAATAGAAGGGATCCCAGAAAAAAATCAATGTTAGGTCAACGTTGGCCCAATTCAGAACGAAACTCTGGGCCAACGATATGTCATGCCGGTTTCGGTGTATTGGGCCAGCAAAGGTCCGACGTTGGCCCTGAATAGTATAACCACGTATAAACGACTCATTGGTACCGGCAATACTAAAAGTTGCCGATGCCATGCATGTGTACGACCAGTACTATTTTCATGTAAGAGGTGTATTAATTAGATTATGCTATACAGAACACGTGTAGACAACAGTTACTTCTAACAATGTAGTAACTGCTCTACAAATACATTTTACAGATCGAAGTCAGGAAAAAAAAAAAGAACAGTTGCCAATTCAAACTTAAATCTATATAATTTTACTTACGCTATTTTAAACAAATAATAATATTTACATTAAAAATTAAATAGAAAGTATAATTTTCAATGTGAATAATTATTTCAAACGACAAAATAACTTTTCATACTAAATATATAAATTAACTAGCGTCCAAGCTCATTTTTATGAATGAAATAAATAATGTACGTGTTAAATTAATAATTGAAGGGATAACAGGCCAATTTATACTAAATTGCCAGAAGTACGGTTACAATCTCAAAGATATACTTTGGCTATTTGGTGTGATTAAAGTTGGGAGAGATCGTTTGCATCTATTTTCTCTGATTGTCTGACGATAACTACTAAATAGAACTTGTAGACCATATAATAAATATAATGGTACATCAAAAAAATCACTGGATTGGTTATGTTTCCCTTCATTGGGCCATGGTGCTGTTTGGCACCGTTGGCCCAATGCCGTTTACCATACATTGGCCCAGTGTGTAATAGCATTGGCGTTCCAATGGCAGTTCGTGCCTTTACTTTGCCAACGTTTACCGACGTTGGCCCGATAGTGCAATGTTATCAGGAATATTAATATTTTTTTATCATATTTTACATATGTATTTATTGAGATTAAGGATCCATTAACAAGACTATTCTTATTTACGAAATTTGGTAATTTTTTTAAATTGAAAATTTTTTCTTGAATATTTGAAGGATGGAAAATAATTTAAAAGTTCGTATTTTTTTCAATCAAAAGACATTCTCTTGAATAGTTGATAGGTATTATAGATACATATTACATTCAAATAATATTTTATTTTTTATTTAAATATTAATTGTAAAAATCATAATATCATAATAGTTATTTTACAACTGTCATAATATCATAAATAATTTGAACTTATTTTTTTATTGTTCTTATTTATTTTATTTTTTTATTGTATTATACCCGCTTCCTAGTTTAGTTGACCCTTGGATAGATAGGGTCAACTAAACTAGGAGTTTACCAAATAAAATTATTATATATTTTTTAAATATCAAAACAATTAAAACTGTACCTAACTATTTGACTATTTTTGTTAAAGAGTTTTTGTAGATAAGAACATAAAATTACAGAGTTATTTTAAGTCTGTAAGCTGAAATGTAATCCAAATCTTTAAAAAGTTGTAATAGCTATCTTCCTGTTAATAGTTTTAAGTGCATTAGTTCCTTTTCATTCTACTAACTAGTTAGAAATTTTGTTTGAAAGTACCACTTCTAATAATCCAAATAATAATATTGATATACAATATACTGGTGAGTTATTGGATTTAGTTAAATAATTACATAGTTTTCATAAATATTAAATATATAGCTACTTATCTAGTATCTAAAACTTGAATAGCAGAATAGGTATGGTTTTTTTTATATTGAACATTTTATAACTCTCTAACTAGTCTCTTCTACATTAATATTGCTATGAACACTTCTGAATGAATCCCTATATTTACAATAATTTTGCTACAAACAGTGAAACAGAATGAGAGATCTCTATGAACATTTTACCAGTATTTGCAGACTCAGCCAGACTGGTCAATAAATGTCTCCACAGGCACAAAGATCAGAAGATCTTCACCTTCTTCGATACGTATCTATAAGCTGAGCGGCTCACCACAGTACGGCGTACCACTGTACATTCTATTAGATAGGTAATTTGAATACAGATTAATGATAAATGGAGTGAATTTGATAGGTAATTGTCGTATTAAATTTATGTTTGATGCCTGATGGTACCTGAATCCCAGTCTGTATTTGGTGCACAAAATTCCACTGACATTTCCAAAAAAACTGAAAATATCCACCATAAAATTTCATTAATTTGGCTGATCCACCAACATTTTCCCCATTTGGCTACCGAAAATATATAACATAGAAATAAATACTTAAAAATCCACCGACTTTGCTAGAATATTATTTTAAAGGGCAAAAAATTCCACCAACATGCTTGGTGGAATTTACCACGAAATACAGACTGGCCTGAATCCAATGTTTATAACTTTATACTACACAGTTAAATTCTTTGATTGAGATGTTTAATTTGGAATAGAAAATATAATTCATCATAGAAAACTGTAATTGTAATTTTATGGGGTAACTATTGTAAACTTTCACTCTGAAGTGTAAATAAAAACTTATCAGTTAGCCGTTAGGTAGATGTATCGGGGGGAGCTCCCCTGCCAGGTCATTAAACAATCATGAAGTGTGCAGAACAACAAACTAGTGAAAACAACAAACTACATAACAGTTTTTCACATTGAGGTCATTAATAGAAAGTACAGTGGTGCGCCGTATTGTAGTGCGCCGTAATGTGGTGCGCCGCTCAGCCTAGTTTAAGAGTATGCATCAAGTCGCCGATTAATTGTCGACTTAAAATTTGTGAAAATTAGTATCTTTCACATATATAGATGACTAATGAGCACTTAAATTAGATTTAAAATTAAAATTGGTGACTCATAATCATAAACGGCAGAACCGCGCATCTTTGTTGAAATATAAACATAGCAGGCATTTTGTTTTGATATGGCGCGCTCCACGCATGATGTTTAATTCAAATTGTATATTAGTTTTCTGTTTTCGGTGTTCTTTTGTTATGAATGATGTGGTCACTAGTTATCATTTCAATTTGATGCTCTCTGACTAATTATTGGAAAACAAAAACAAATGATTAACTATGAAAGAAACTGCAAGTCTGCAGAATATGGAACATTTTTCCAAGACTCTCTGCGGGAGTTTTTGATTGAATTTTAGAAATTTGAGATCTCTGCGGAAGATCTTGAATTAATTCCTATGTTACCATTAATTTAGCTGCGGGAGATTTTGAATTAATTCCTATGTTACCATTAATTTAGCTGCGGGAGATTCTGAATCTGGCATCTGCTACTGAGAGTCAGAGTAACTGTCTATCAAATTAAAATCTCAGCGGGAGAAGAGATGCATTCTGCAGACTTGAAAGAAAGTGCCTCTCTCAGGCTATCTGTGATTGACTGATATCAGTTGTATGCCTCTATCTGATTTGCTGATACGCTCTCAATTAATTTAGGTAGTTATAATAATATAGGTATATTGACGACTGTCGACTTTCAAAATTGGAATTAAATTATGACGACTGTCTACTGCATTACTAATTTTTGTTGATTTATTTAAAAAAAAAGATATATTGGCGACTCAATGAACATTCTCTGAAACTAGGCCGCTCAGCTTTTAGATACTGTTGCCTTCTTTGGCGACATAGACTCGCTTTGCAGAGTGGGAAATGGGAATTCTCTAAAATGTCTCCAATAATAACATATAAATAGGAATTTGTCTCAAAGATCTTGCAAAGATACCAGTCTGTATTCATGGTAAATTCCACTGGCTTGTCGGTCGAATTTTTCTCCCTTGAAAATAATATTCTAGCTAAGTCGGTGGATTATTAGCTATTTATTCCTATGATACCATTAATTTTCGGTGGAAAAATAGGTTAAATGTTGGTGGATCAGCCAAATTACTGGAAATTTATGGTGGATTTTTTTCAGCTTTTTCAAAAAGTCTGGAATTTTATTTACCAAATACAGACTGGCAAAGATATCTTTTCCCTTAAAATATGTATCCAAAGATCTTTGATTCTTTGGCATCAAAATTGGCAATTTGGCAATATGTCGCGCTGGAGACGATTAGTCTCCAGATATTTATTTTTTGGACCAATTTCTCTCCACATGAAAACGTAGGAATTAATTAGAAAATTGTCGCTGGATAATTCAGGAGACTAATTTCAATGCCTCACCCTCAATAGTCGCCAGATAAACTTCATGCATCTTCTGCTGACTGGGCGGCTTTGGAAATTGCAAATTTGCAGACTGGGTCTTATGTCTATAATAACAGTCTATTGCCTATTGGTACCCAGTCTGCAAAGCATGCACAATCAGTCTCCTGATATTTAATTTTTGGGGCAATATCTTTCCAAAGATTTTGAGTCCCATGTAACATGTTACAGAGTATGTGACTGTATGTCAGTTAAAGCCAATTAATTGGCTTAGATTTCAAATGGTCAAAAGTGACCTCAAAACTCAGATATGTCTAAATACAGTTTAAGTGGCTTTAAATTTTGAATCATTCCTATGTTCCCATGTTAATTTTGACTTGAGATCTTCAAAAAATGAGCCAAATTGGCTTTGCTCAGAATTTTAATGAAATTTAAGCTCGAAAATTGGCTTACAATTTTGAATTTTCCAGCCACTGAAACATCAAACATGGGGAGATTTTTAAATTTCTCCCCATAAATAATGGCCAAAAATTTCAAAATACTCTCCAATAATTACATGTAGACCAGTCTGTAAAGCATACACAATTCGTCTCCAGATATTTAATTTTTGGGGCAATTTCTCTCCAGATATTTTCCAATTTCTCTCCAAAATGGCCCAAAATCTCATAATTCTCTCCACTAATTACATGTAAACATAGGAATTAATTGGAAAATTGTTGCCGGATAATTCAGGAGACTAATTTCAAGGCATCATTAGTCGTCGGGTAAACTTCACAACTTCATGCATCTTTTGCAGACTGGCATGTAGACATAGGAATTATTTAGAAAATTGTCACAGGGTATTTCCTAGTCTGAAAAGTATGACAGGATTTGTGGATTAATCCTGCGCCCAAGTCCTATTAAATTCCTATGCTCCCATGGTATTTGCTGTGCCCTAAGTCTAACCCCAATTTCTGTCAAAAATCCTGGGTCTGAAGTGACCTTCTTTTCAGACTGGGGTATTTCAAATGATCAATTTCAAGGCCTTAACTGTTGCTGTGTAAAGTTCTATCTTTTGCAGACTGGCCACTCTGGAAAATACCTTAGGGCCTAGGCTAACAGATGAATTTTAGAGGCTGAATGCTGCAGACTATACAGTTCCCATTAATTTATCACTGTATTTTAAGGCTTGCTAAACTCCAACATAGTAATTAATCCATCAGAAAAGACCACTTTTTCCAGAGTGGCAGACTGGATCTGGGTCTACTGTCTATAAAATAGTTCAATCACTTTACCAGTTTCTGCACTTGTGACTGGTAAATATGATACTTGCTTTAAAATAAGTAGGTAATTGGTATGGGACTTGGTATCTGTTACAATAATACAAAAGTAATTGCAATTGGTACCAGACACAGGCTGCAGGAACTGGTAAACTGTTCTCCAAGAATTCCTCTATTTTAGCTTTTGTTCTCAGTAAAATGCATGTAAATATAGGAAGAAATTGAGCATTATTTGCACAAAAAATGTTGAAAATGTACCATATTCTGCAACAGTCCATGCAGTCGCAGTCTGCAGATAGTGTCGGACGTGGTATTACTGCGCACAATCCCACACCAGATGGTATTTCATGGTAAATTTAAATTCTACCAACTTGTCAGTGGAACTTTTTCTTTCCTCTTTGAAAATAATATTCTAGTAAAGTTGGTGGATTTTTAGCTATTTATTCTTATGTCATCATTAATTTTTGGTGGGTAAATTGGGGAAATGTTGGTGGATCACCAAAATTATTGGAAATATGTTGATAGATTTTTTGACTTTTTTGAAAAAGTCAGTGTTTTTGTCTACCAAATAAAGACTGGTCACTATCTCTCTGATCCCACTTACATTCATCTTATTATGGTTGCATAAAGAAAATTTTAACTTTAGGAGATCACAGGTACACATTAATTGGTTATCACTTATCTGTCTATTCTCATCTGTTAATTCTCTTTTTTGTATTTTTATCCATTATATAGACAGTGATGTATGTTTTTACTTTGAATTTGGTGCTAATATCCTCTGATATATCAAAAGATTTAGTTTCATTATCATAACTTTATTTAAATTAATTTATGTAGTGAGAAAGACATTGATCAGAGAATTATTATTGATTATTTAATATTTATATTCTAATGATCTAATCTGATATTTTTTGTTAGAGTGTAGCAAGTTCATTAATATAATGGTTCAATATTTTTAACTGGTTGCAATTTTACATTTTTGTGTTCAATTAATTATCTGTTAAATTAATTGGATATTTTATTACAGATTATCAAGATGCCTGTGAAGAAAATTACAATGAAGTATGCATACAATAGTGCAAAGTATGATTTTACTCCACCAACTGACAAGCAGACCATCTGTAAAATCACCAAGTCACTTGGCAACAACACATTCCAGGTATGAAATTAACAAAAAAAAGATTTCCTAATTTCAATTTTTAGTCTAGAATTTTTCAATATTGTAGATATCTAAGTATATCCTTCATTAAAAGAATGCTTGATAGAAAGCTGATGATGTCATGTTGATATTGTAATCAGTTCTCATTACAAAACATGAAGACAATGAATATAGTGTCAGGGTGATTTGTTTCACATTAATTGCGTGAGTCTTTGCATTGCTACTTTTTAGCATCAAGATATATGATATATTTTACAAATTAAAGATATTCATAAAAATATCTAATGAAATGCATTAATTTCTGAAGGTAGCTACTCCTTTTGAATATTAATTTCTGGACAAAGTTCGTTGTAGTAGAAGGTTTCAGAAATTTTGTTTCCACTTCAATTAGTAGCTCTGAGAATTTTGGATCATTGTGATCAACAATTTATGACCATCCTTACTCAAGTCAATATTGAGTAGGTAGCCCTTCACAGTTTTAATTCATAAACTTTTTGTATAGGATGGATGCCTACAGGGCTAAAATTTTGTATACCTACAGCATAATAATGAAGCTTCTAGTTTTTGTAATTTTCCATACAATGTGTAGTTTTGCTTAAGGAGTCATCCTGACTGAAGCTATCATGGAAATGTTTGCAGAAGAAATATTAAACATATTTTTATACTCAGTTCATTTAACTAAATGATCAGAACTACCTATTTAAAGTGTTAAATAGGGTGAACACAATACCCTGAAAAACAGTATTTCATTATCTGTACAATATCAACTTTTATTCAGAATTATGTAGCTGAATTGTTCTATTTTGGGAATTTCAATATTTATTGATTAAATAAGTGTACACAGTATTGATTCCTGTATATATTTTATATTTAATTTGTAAAATCCTACATATTTTAATTAGGTTTCACAGTAGATTCGGAAAATTGAAATTAGACGTGTGGCCATAATCAAAATATATCGTTGACAGGAAAGGGTTAAGGGTTTGATATTTCTGTTTGTAAAACTATAAAATTATAACATAAATGTAAGAGTAGTTTAGTTTCAACACAAGATCTATTGAAAATTAAAAGAGAATAAAATTCAAGAAACAAATCATTATTGATAAAATAGTTGTGTAAGTTTAATTTTGGTAACTTGTGTTGATACTATATCATTTACTGTTTATTATCTAAAAATAACATAATAAACTATCACATGAATTTTCCTTTTTAAATTGTTTGAGAACCTTGCTTTCAGATAAAAATCATTATGCTATATGAGGGTTCATATAAATAGTGTATGGCTTGTTATTGATGAAATAATAGTTCTTTTCAATAATTCAGGTACCTAATTAATTATTCACTTCTTGAAATTTTCTTTTCGTAGGTTCAAACACAACATAATGAAGTTTTCATCGCATCTCTAATTCAAATGTTTCGCAACAACATTATGATGATGCCTGGCAGCTACGTTTTCACTGAGCCGATTCCTGAAGGCAAGAAAGTAAAAGCAGAAATTGTCCGTATATTAGCACCTGACCAAATAAAAAAATTTAACACAGATGGAATTTGGCCAACAATTTTTAATGACAGCGTACACCTGAACAACTCTCACGATGACGAAAAAGAGAGAGAAAAGAACTTCAACCACATGAGAAATATTGTGAGCACCCGTAAACCTCTGTGTTCAGCAACGTTTCACCTTGGTGGAAGTACGTCTGTTACAGCCTCAGACAAAAAAGATCAGCAAATTTTAGAGACTGAAGATTCAGAAGATGATATGCCTTATATTCCTCCCAATCCCAATCTAAAAAGTGTTAGCAGATTTGTACGTATCAAGAATGATGGCTCAATTGAAGATAGTAGTGAAGAAGAAGATAGTGAAGAAGAAGATAGTGAAGAAGATAGTGAAGAAGATAGTGAAGAAGAAGAAGAAGATAGTGAAGAAGAAGATAGTGAAGAAGAAGATAGTGAAGAAGATAGTGAAGAAGATAGTGAAGAAGATAGTGAAGAAGAAGATAGTGAAGAAGATGGAGACAGTGACAATGAAGATGGAGACAATGACAATGAAGATGGAGACAATGACAATGAAGATGGAGACAATGACAATGAAGATGGAGACAATGACAATGAAGATGGAGACAATGAAGATGGAGACAATGACAATGAAGATGGAGACAATGACAATGAAGATGGAGACAATGACAATGAAGATGGAGACAATGACAATGAAGATGGAGACAATGATAGTGAAGATGGAGACGATGATAGTGAAGATGGAGACAATGATAGTGAAGATGGAGACAATGATAGTGAAGATGGAGACAGAGATATTGAAGATGGAGACAGAGATATTGAAGATGGAGACAGAGATATTGAAGATGGAGACAAGGATGATAAAGATGTAGCTACAAAGAGGAAAACTTAGCTAGTTTATTGAACAATTTTTTTTCATTCTAACTCTATTGTTACAGTTGGCAAATATATTTTTTATCATATATTTTTTTATTTCCGATAAAGATATTAATCACATTTTGCTCATTAGTTGTCAGCCTACTTTTCACTATCACTTTAATTTAATTTATTATTTACTATCAATCATAATATCTCTCATTCATTCATCCAAGCAAATTCTCAGCAATCTTGAGAAGTTCTTAATACTTTCACTACAATTTCTTGACTCCTGCAATAGTATCTGACTCTGAATCTACTAAAAAAAACTTCCATGGTTGACATCTGCTGATATATTTAGTTTTTATTCATACATATTTTCATTACAATTAGACCGGCACATCGTTAAACAAACTACCTACTCTTACATATCAGTGCAAGTAAAAAAAAAATTATTTGACTATAAGGCCTAAATAGGCTAAGGCAGTCTAAAGAAGATAATAAATGTACTGGCATTGGCAAGATGAAAACATAAAATGTGTTTAAATTTGTAGATTATATTTTGGAATACCTATACAAAGATTACAAACTGACATTAGGCTAAACAGATAATTAATTAATTTACCTAAATGTATCAGAACATCACCAGTAATTGGACATCTATATATTACTAATTGTACCGTAGTAGAATAAGTAGAATCCTAAAATTTCGTATCGCATATGATCAAATCCGATATCTACCTAAATGTATCAAAACAATACCAGTATACTGAATTCTGTTCAAAATATATTCATAAATTAATGCTAAAAATCGTACAAGATAAAATCCTTATTTTATCAAAATGTATCGAGCCTGACGTCAAATAGTCGCTTATAATATCAAACCTGAATAAACTTAATATGCCTTCTAGGATTGCTGAGCGGTTAGCGTCTCAAACTACAAGACACGAGGCTGAGAGTTCGAGTCCAGTCCCAGACACACCACTGCATTTCTTCCCATTTAATTTAATATAACAATGTGTAACATTGATATGACCCAAAACGTACATTACGATTTCACTATATGTAATAAAGTAAAAGTTGGTATTAAAAATAGTTCGATATCAAATACCTGAAATTGCGGTCTCAGAATTATAAATGACCTCTCAACATAAATGACCGTTATGTGGTTTGCTGTATCCGCTAGTTTATTGTACTAAACACTTCATGATTGATTAAAGACCTGGCAGGTGGGTTCGGGGAGGGGGAGGGGCGGCCAATATTTTAGCTTTATTTATTCCTGAGACTGAATATTCATAGACCGAAATTTCCGAAACCAAATTTTCCGCTCAAGTCTCATGTTAAATAAATGTCAAAATTACTAATGTTACGTATCATTTTACAACGGTTAATGATGTTAATCGATTTTAATAGATAAACTACAAATTTTTGTAATCATATTTTCAACTTTTCCTATTATTATTCTTTAATAACACCATTATAAACTGATACAGAGTTTTCCGAGACATAGAGGTAGGCAGCGCTACTTTGAAAAGTAGCGACGCTGCCGCTACATGCATAATAATGTAGCGACGCTGCCGCAATCTCTACACTTTCAGAAAAGCAGCGGCGTTTCCGCTTCCGCTACTTTCCAAAATATGATCATATATGCTGTAAAATTGTATTTATTATTTTTACGGCCACGTACAGTGTAGAACTTAAATGTTGATCCCCTGAAAAAGGTTACACGCAAGGATAGGGGCAAATACAAAATAGCTACGAGACATAACTGTCCTTGTTCAAGAGAGAACTCAAGAGGAAACCATTGGAAACTAGTGAGAGTGTCAGTGTGGAAAGACCACTCACTGTAGAATAAAAGAGTTAAAACTGATTACTAAACAGTACTCAACAAAGAAAAAATGGGTGAAAACTCGACGGCCCAGACTGATGGGCTGAAACATGTCTCACCATATCGCCAACGAATTTGACGTCAACATGGAAGTGGAGGTGTGGTAATTTGGGCTGGGACCATTGGAAATTAACTGTTCGAATCTTCCAGGATTCCAGAAGGTGTAAAAATAAATTCTGCTAAATATAGTATAATTGTGGATTTTTTCATTGGCTGAGAAGGAAGCATGCTGTGTTAAAAAAAGTTATTTTCATACATAAAAACGTTCCTTCTCACTCAAATAAGGGAACTGTGAGTTTCCTGAGGAGTAATAAGTTTGTCAATGACAAGTCTCTCTCTAGATTCAAACACAATTGAAGAACCTCAGTCCATCCTGAAGCAGAATGTGTTTGTGCGAAAACGTCAGTTCTCGTCGGAAGATGAGCTCTGGAAGGATTCTGAAGACTCTTGTAAAGCCCATATTACACTGTGGCACTCGTCATGGCGGTGTTGTCTCTCTCTACAGATATGGTGCTCAACATTCTCAAAATTGCTATTACACTAGACGAATCGATATGGCGGTGATCGTGCATTGAAATTTAGGGAAAAATGAAAAATTTACTATGAAATGAATCGTAGCACTAAAATTCGATGTCCTCACGAATATATATTTAGTTAATTATCTTTTTGATACTTGTGTGAAGCAATTCCATGCCTACATAGTATTATTTTTTTAATTCTATTGATTGTTTGGCAACACTGTACACTCTACACAGAAGTGTTAATTTTTTTTATACAAAACCTGGTTATTTCTTATTAAGATTCTACAATATATCACGCAGTAGCCATTCAAAGTCTTAAATAACTAGCAAAATGAAATAAAAAATACATTTTCCACTACTTTAAATCTCTTTACCAGGTTCCAGTGACCATTTCATTACCTTTAAAACGGTGGCGGTGTTCTTTCTATCGCGCAGTGAAGCCCGTATTACACTGTGGCGCTCGCCATGGCGTTGTTGTCTCTCTCTACAGATATGGCGCTCGCCATTCTGAATAATTGCTATTACACTACACGAGTCGATATGGCAGTGATCGTCCAGCTGGTGGCAGTCATAGTACGTAGAATCAAGATACAGTAACATATATATTCCTGTACCCTGCGTTGAATAGGATTTTTTCCCATAATTTTAAAATTACTCTAAATCTGGGTAGTGATGCATTGAAATTTAGGGAAAATTTACTGTGTAGTGAATGATAACAATAAAATTCGAGGTCATCACGAATATATATTTAGTTAACTCTCTTCTTAATATTTGTGTGAAGCAATTCCATACGTATATATTAAAAAATAATTCTATTGGTTGTATGTCTATACACAGAAGCGTTAATTCATTTTTACAAAACCTGATTTGCCGATTCTACAATGTATCACTCAGTAGCCATACAAAATTCTAAATAAATTGTGAAATTAAAAAAAATACTTTTTCCACTACTTCAAATCTCTTTAGCAGGTTTCAGTGACCATTTCATTATCTCTAAAACGGTGGCGGTGTTCGTTCTATCGCGCAGTGAGCGATCACAATTTCATGGCACTTGCCATGGCATTCTTCGCTATTAGAGAGAAAAGTGACGGAGTTAAGGGCCGTACACACGCAGGGTTTTTTCAGTCTTTCCACCGGCTTTTTGTTAAGCTCCTCCCACTTTTTCCACGAGACTTAAATTTTGCACCGAAAGTCCGAGACTTTTCAACAACCTACATGTTCTATTATTTTCCCCCAATCAAGAGGTGCAATTTTAATAACTGGATTGGTGTTCATTTTTAGACAAACTTTGCTCCATTCATTTCTTTACCTTTGAGGTAAAGAATTCTCATATTTTCCTTTTTATAAAAGACTGCCAGTAAAATTGATAATACCTAGTAATATTTCTTTAAACTTTTTTTTAGTACAGTATATTTTAGTAAAATAAATAAAACTATCTTTATTTTATTTATTTCAATATATTACCTATTAGCTAATACCTTTATTTTATTTATTATAACGTAATACATATTGTACCTAGTACCTATACGTATTGATACTTTTACCTAAACTTTATATAATAGCTAAATTACATTTGTTGAGTGGATTAGATAAATCATTAAATCAAATGAAGCGAGAATTATCTCGGTTAGTTTATTATTACTAAATATTGTAATAAACTTCATAAAAATTATCAAACTAAGTTAATTAGTAACTAAATAATCTTAGTAATCTAGGTAGGTAGTTCTCTAGTAATTAATTAATCTAGGTAAAAGTAACTAACCTATATAATTAGTAAATAACTAACCCAGGTAATTATTAATTTTAACTATCCTAGTTAATTAACAGTTACTAACTACTTAGGTTAGTTACCTAGTTTAAAAAAAATAGAGGAGGGCTTATGTCGCTGATATGAGTAGTTAATTGCACGCCATGTAAATCCACGAGATTAAAAAGTCAATCCACGTGTGGACGCTATTGACTTTTGAATCAAAAGTCTGGTGGAAAAGCGGAGAAAAAAGTCCGGTGGAAAGACTGAAAAAACCCTACGTGTGTACGGCCCTTTAGAGAGAAAAAAAAGAGGGAAATCAAACCGGATATTGACTTAAAATTAGCTGTTAAACTTCGCATTAACGGTATTGCTAAAATCATCACAATATATATATATATATATATATTATTAGGCTTCACTTGTTATATTATCATGTATAAATACTAAATACATTAGTATGATAATATAATAGGTTGAGTTATTATTTTTTTCCAAAATTTCTTAGAACAATATTCGACATCTATTTCATTACTAAAACTGGTAGCTATTATATTCAGGATAGTGTTACATCGCTAATCTAAAATGTCTGAGCGATGTAGATGTTTATTTATGGTTAGTTGGTTACCATTTTGAAACAATGAGTGAAATATATTCGCATCATCTAGAAAGAGTAATGAATTCTGTATAATGGGTTCAATAATCCATTAGAATAGTTAATAAATACTTTCAATTTAGATATGTATTTGATATAGCTTATGATGTCTATTTTATTGCTTATGCGCTCTCATTTAGATTGTTTTTTTTATTTAGTCAAGTGTTGAAACAAGCAACAGCTATTCAGAAATGAATCTAAACAAGTTTTAGAAGCATTGTTTAATTCTTTTTTTTTCCCAACGTCGAAAGTGGCACGGTTATGTTTTCTGGGATTGAGCTAAATATAATAAATTGTAAACTGCTAAATATTTCACAGAGCTCCAAATTCCTGTTTATTCAATGAAACACAATTATATAAGTCAAAATATCAAACCAATTACTCAACTATTAATTTGATTGAAAAGATTCATACTCAACGGGAAATTCATAATATTAGAGGTTATTTAAACTCTGTGTTGAAGGTTTTTTCAGTTTTCTAATAGAAAACTGAAAAAACCTTCAACGCAGAGTTTAAATAAAAATTATTATCATCTGTCATCTGTATTGTAAGCGTGGCCTCAAAACAGTTTCTTTAATTTGAACTCATAGAGATCGAAATTTTTGAGGAGTTACAATTATATAAAAATTTGACCAACTCATTACTATTTGTAATAAGAATAAGTTGTGATTTTGGTTATAAAAGCGGTGCTTGCCTGTATTGTTCTATTCACTTTAAAATATCTTTAAGTATCTCCGGGTCATTTAATATCGAAATTTTTTTTTAATCGAATGCATCCACGGTGACAAAGTGACAGAGCTACAGGCACGACGACGGTTGGACCCACGAACGATTCCCAGACACGTCACTTCATTTCTCCCATTTAATTTATATATAACATTATGTAACATAATCAAATTGGTATGCATCTAAACGTACAGTACGTTATATCAATGAAGTATTAGTTTTCTATTTTAATTTATTTATTTATTGTATGCAAGTGGATATCGTTTCGAAGCATATTAGATATATAATTAGGCGTCTGTTCGATGGAGAATCCCTAGGTATGTTGGATGTCGTAATTTATCTTTCTATTCAACGCTGTTATAACTGTATCGCTTCGATGCCAAATATACTTGATATGATGCGGTTTAGCGGTGCAAACGGATATCGGATTGATGTCTTCTTGATGTCACCATGTCTAATTTGTTACTGGTATTCGATGTCGGAAGAGAGGTTATAGAGAGTCGTTTAGACATCGAATAGATACATTCATGTTTGCTGGGTATAACCAGTATCTTGGTATATAGGCACCTCGCAGAGTCTCGAACGAGCATCACTTAGAAGGGGTCGTAGTTCCTACGTATCCACGGCATCAAAACATCATTCAGAATTTTCAAGTACTCCGCTGTGTTGATTTTAAGGCCCGCTTCGATGAAATGAGGAGGCATCACCTTACCATCACTTGCGACGGCTGCAAAAACCATCATAGAAGCGGGATTTTTGCTCTGCATCACAGGAGGAACTTCCGAACGATCGGAGGCAACTACCCGAATGTTCTGGCGATTTGCAACCTCATCAACAACGAACTTTTTCTCGTCAACAAAAATGCGGACATGTCCTCCTTTGTGTTTCAGATGGTTCAGAAGCTTTGGGCATCTTTCAGCTCTGAGGGCTCTGGAGCGGGTAATTAGGTGGTTACGGACTCTCCTTACGTATGACTTCATACCAAGGTCTTCCTTGACTGCCTTGCTGATGGTGCTACGACTCACGCTGCGCTTTTGTGCCAGTTTTGACATCGGCTAGCTTGGGTCTGTCTTCAACGTCCTTTTCAGCCCAGCAAAGAATGTTTTCGTTCTCTTTCGATCACTGCGGGGACTGTGTCGACTTCTCTGAATCTTACTCTCGGCATCAAAAGCAGCAACAACTCGATAAACAGTCGATTTCGCATAGCCAGTGCTCTTAATAATGTCTGAAACAGAGTTCCCGTCGCGTCTCATTTCACATATGGTCGTTCTTCACGCTAATTCCGCCATATTTTAGCGAAATATGCTAGATCTTATCATCTTAATCTGAAATATTATAGCAAAGGGCTTAAAGATTGTCTGTAAAAAAGATGTTTGTCATAGGTTAGAAATTACGGAAGATATGTGCTGTTAAAGTTAGTCCCAATTTAGCTGCACGACCCTGTATAGTAAATATCTAAAAATAAATAATTAATGTAACTGAAATAAATACAGCTACTGAACTCTGCAATTATTGCCATAAGTGATAATTAGGATTGATTAAGTAATTAATATTTTATTTTCAGGGTAGAGGTCATTACCATCGCCATAAGAAAAGGTTTCAAATTTTGAGAGGTATAGACGAGGCAGTTACTGCAATAACGGAAGGAAAGATAGGCGCAACAGAGAATGTGAACAAACCCATTCATGTTAGTTGTAATATCATATCTAACTATTCTATACTATTTTATAATCACTCTTTATACTTATGATATAAAGCTAGATGTATTGTTTAATCACTTTAATGTTACTGTTGAATCACCTTTTTAATGGATAGGTTTTTTAAGTTCGTTCTACTCTTTTGTTGTAACGATCTACGAATAAATAAATGAAAAACTAGAAGATGATTTTTATTTTTCTTAATCATTATGATATTCATTTCATTAATAATTATGGTCTATTATTAATTTATTCAAGGCTTCAAAAGTAACTTATTGAACCCTGTGATTTATATATTGTGACCAGGTGGGTCCAATGTGGTAGTGCCATATTTAGCACATGGAAACCACACAGTACCAAAGTAATTTCAATATTGATTGTCAGTGCTTTTATGACCCTGGCCTCATCAACCTCGACATCATCTTGGGCCAAGATGGTTTCAACATTAGTAGCCCATGCTGTCACCATGTGGGCCCAGTTTGTAAATGACCACACAGTACCAATGTGGTAGTGTCATATGTCACATGGAAACCATCTAGTACCAAGTTGATTTCAATACAGCTTGCCAGTTCTTTTACGACCTTGGCCCCATCAACCTCGACAACATCTTTGGCCAAGATGGTTTCAACATTAGTAGCCCATGCTGTCACCATGTGGGCCCAGTTTGTAAATGACCACACAGTACCAATGTGGTAGTGTCATATGTCACATGGAAACCATCTAGAACCAAATTGATTTCAATACAGCTTGCCAGTTCTTTTACGACCTTGGCCCCATCAACCTCGACATCATCTTGGGCCAAGATGGTTTCAACACTAGTAGCCCATGCTGTCACCACGTTGGCCCATTTTGTAAATAACCACACAGTACCAATACGATTTGTCATCAGATTACGGGCTTGGATGGTACCTAGTGCCCACATTGGCCCCATTAACTGTGGTTGCTTGGGTTAATTTGGTGGATGCAGGACGGCGCTTTACCACATACCTAGCATATAGTTTCGAGGTCGATTAGCAGAAGAACGGAAAATCCCTGGCAAGCACACAGTCAAGATCTCAACCCTTTGGATTTTCAGAGTTAATATATGAAAAAAAAAATCATTGAGTCTCTTTTACAATGTATTCAAAGTTTCGCTGAAAGATATAGCCAGAAGACCTCCAAGAAAATTTGCAAGAATGTTTTGAAGCGTGCTTCGTTCTGTCTTCAGGCTGGAGCGCGGAGGGGGGCATTTTCAATATATTTTGTAGGGCTCAGGTGATGTGCCTCATACGATGATGTGCACATATTTGTCAAGGAATCCATGAACGATTAGAACTATTCAATTAATAATTGCAAGGAAAATCATTACCTTTGCATCTTGACTATTATTTTTTTTTTTGCAGATATTTCAAGGATTTTCATTTGCATTTTTCCGATTGTTATTTGATGGAGACAAAAGAACTTCTCGTCAGTTCAAACGATTCAGATGGAAATATTGGATGGTTGCTGCAGAATTCACTGACAAAGCTGCCTTTTCTGTACTTCTTGGTTGAACTGGAAGTGTAATGATAAGTATGGAAATAAACTTAATGTCTGACGATCCTCCACAAAGTGGTTTTGTTGGAAAAAAATCTGCTGAGAAGCTTTTCTGAGAGAGCAACTGGGGGTTTCTTTAAACACATTCTTCACCTCTTGAATCACTGCTTCTGTTCTTTTTGGTTATGTTTTAATTTGTTTTTTCTTGTGGATGGTACCAGTCTCATTGAAAAGTTCAGAACTCTTGTGAACTTTACGATGTGGTAAGATTTTACCACCTTTCCACTTATCTCGGAGTGAAGCATGAATTCTCATCGTACTGTTGAAGAAGAAGGTGTTTTTGGCAAAATCCAGGACGATGCATTTATTCTCAAATTCAGAAAACATTTTTAAAGGTTGAAGATCAATGCTAATATTAATAGGGGGATAAAAATCCATTTCTTATGAACAAAATGGCGCATTCATAATACGACTTGAAGTATTTTAATTTCTCCCATTTTGCAATTTATAAACGAAGCTTCTAATTTGGAACACAATGTTCAAGCATTCTCAAAGCAATTAAAAATAATCAAATAACTGAAATTTCTTCAAATTTAATGATTAATCCAAAGATGTTTTATTATTCCATAGATTTATTTAAAAAATCAGACCTCAAAGGGAGGGGGGCTTCTGCCCCAGTTGCTCCCCCCCCCCTTTAAATATATGCACCTGCCCAGCAAACATATAGTCGTATCAATTATATTTTTAAACGATACCACTCGATCTACACTTCCGATGTCGAAAAAAGAAACAAAATTGATTCCTCTCTATTTAAGCATTGTAAAAGAGATATAAACGAAAGCATTTTATTAATAGAATAGACACCAAGTGCAATATAAATTACATATCTAAATTAAAGATATTTGGAAACTGTTCCAATGGATTGTTAATACCATAATACCATAAAATAGTAACCAGAAAGAGATAACTCATCGTTCAGATACATTTTTAGATTTGCGATGCAACGCCCAACTAAATAAAAAAGCAATATAAACAAAAGAGTTTTAGTAATGAAACAGATAGCAAATACGTTGTAAAATATATACAATAATTTATCTATAATGAAGAGATATTTTTTTCAGAAGAAAGTTAAAATATCGAACTGTATATATTACCATCTTCTAATTATTACATACAATGCAATGCACGTTTGGAGACACATCTATTATTGGATTGTTACACAAGCAATGTGTAACACTATCCAATTGATATGCCCCAAAATGTACATTACACTAGTATGTGTAATGAAGTAAAAGCTAGTAATAAATATAGGTGTATACTATAAAGTTCTTCTGGAGATACATATTCAATATAGATATATATTTGACATCGTATCTTCTATCTATTTCATTACTAAAACTGTTTCATTTCTATCACTTTTATATTTTGTATGCGCCATTTAGAAAGAGTTCTGATACAGTTTGATGGTATCAATCATCATTTAAACAGTTTTCAAGCACTTTTAATGCAGATATGTATTTTAATAATATCGCATTTACTGTCTATTCCATTTCTAAAACGCTTTCATTCACATATATTTTTAAATTCTTTGAGTGTTGCATCGCTAATCTAAAAATGTATCTGAACGATACAGAGGGT
Organism: Caprella mutica; assembly: GCA_947561585.1. Taxonomy (NCBI): domain Eukaryota; kingdom Metazoa; phylum Arthropoda; class Malacostraca; order Amphipoda; family Caprellidae; genus Caprella; species Caprella mutica. Next base: position 110,581 of record CANNZV010000780.1, read on the forward strand.
CGATTTTTTTTCGACATCGAAAGTGTAGATCATGTGTATCGTTTAGAAATATAATTGACAAGACTATATATATATGTTTGCTGGGACTCGGCCATGCTGGATGCATATTAAATTGATTTAGGTTTTTCATTATAAGCGAATATGATTATGAGACACTCGAATATTTTATAGTGAATATGCAATGAAATTGACAACAGGTCTCGATAAAATATATTTCGATAAATTATTAATTTAATCTCACACGATTCGGTGAATTACATTTGAATGGAATTCAGTAATATAATATATATCTAATTACCGGTGTTGTTTCGATACATTTAGGTAGATATCTGAATTGATCATAAATGATTAAAAAATTAGGTATCTATTCTACAAAAACGGAATTCAATAATAGGTATAATGGATAGGTCTATATTATTACTGGAGTTGTTTCGATATGAATTAAACGATTTCTGATAAGAAAATAAACGATGCGGACAAGAGTGAAGACTTTTTGAAACTGACGGTAGAAATAAAACATATCTCTAAACAGTAAATTATTTTAAATGCATTCAGTTAGATATATAATTTAAGTGTATTTAAATCTATTATGGTATTACCAGCATGCGTTACCAGCTAGAGCAACGAATTAGACACAACCCGTTATCGAATCGATTTTGACATATTTGCATGCTGGATACAGTTCGATATTTTAACTTTCTTCTGGTGATATATTTTCAATCTAGATATTTATTTGACATCGTATTTGCTGTCTATTTCATTTCTAAAACTCATTCGCGTATATTGCTTTTTTATTTATTTGAGTGTTGCATCGATAATCTAAAAATGTATCTGAACGATGAGTTGATTCTTATATTTCTGTTTACTATTTTAGAAATTAGGAATGATCGAAGTTTCTATGTTTCATTTAGAAAGAGTTCTGATATAGTATAATGGTATCAATAATTTCCGGCCATTGAACCAGTTTGAAAGTTTCCAAATATTATTAATTTAGATATGTAGGTATTTTATATCGTATTTGCTGTCTGTTCCATTACTAAATAATTTTCGTTTATGTTTTTTTCTATTTCGGTAGTTGATTGTTGCATCACTAATCTAAAAAAATAATGTATTTGAACGATACCGAGGAGGTAATTTTTTTTCGACATCGTACGTAAGTGTAGTGCACGTGGTATCGTTTAGAAATATAATTGACACGACTATATGTTTCAGAACTTGTTGGGAGAGGGTCGGTCAGAGTAAGTCCTTGGTCTGAAGTTGGTCAGAGTCATTGTATGTATTTAATTAAGTGTGACGTGATGATTTTAACGCTCATTGTGAAAAGGTGTTATTTAATTTTTTTTTCGAAACTTTATATTTGCATAGTCTGTTGTTTCATGAATACTTCACTATTGAATTGAATATCAATTTTTAGCAAATATTTTCAATTAAAATTACTGCCCTTTCTAAGTAACTAATTGTTAGGTATATCGTATATGTATGTTATTTTAACTTATTTACAACTTTATGTTACAATCTTGGCAAACTCGAAGACGGTAGTATATTTGATATTGAAATGTTAAATATTGTGAATGAAGTTTCAACATTTTTACTCTAGCTAGGTATAGCTTTTTTTTCATACTGCGACTTTCCGCAATGACTTAGAGATATTTCTGATTCACTATATATTCCAAGATATATTCCTATCTCGCGTTTGCAAAGGACACACGCAGCGTTATTTTAAGTCTTTCCACCTGACTTTTGAATCATATAAGAATAAACGATATATTTATTATATATTTTATAGTTTTTTCTTATATGATTCAAAAATCTGTTGGAAAAAGTAGGAGGAGCTTAGCAAAAAAGTCTGGTCTAAAAAACCCTGCGTGTGTACGGCCCTTTTAGCGGACTCTAAAACTCTGAAAGAAAGAATGTCCGTGCTTTCGATTATCAAAGCTTTTCCGAATTTATGTTGTTTTGTGGTCATCTCTAGAACGGGCGTTTGTTACTTGTGCTGAATGGTTGTGAAGTGCCTAGTGCCCTGATAATCTCTTAGCCAATATAAACAAATATTATTCTAATAATTTATAACTGTAATTTAGTGGTGATAAAAGAAACTTAAAACTAGGAGAGCTGATAAAACCAAACACCGTTCCCAAAGGGAACAAACCTACGCCATCATGGCAAGCAAGAAGATGACAGTCAATTCTATTGAAGAGGAAGACCACTGGACACAAAAAGATACAACTAGCTCTCAATTCATAGGGGAAACGAACATTTCTCTGGTATCAATCTCAGACGAAGAAATAGAAGCCAACCAACTTAGGACTAGTCAAGATACAAATCATACATCTACTCCACAGGCGCATGATAATCAAACGCAAGATTCATACTTTCGTGAGTTGACATGCGGTCAAAGAAATGAATCACGCAGTTCCGTGTGTGGCTCTTTAGAAAAAGATTTGAACCAAAATAATAATGAGGTTAACGTAAATAGTCAAAGTGCACCTACCTTTCTTAATAACTCCATGATATCCAATGGGGAACCGGACCCAGAGATGCCAGATCTGTCTATACTCTCTCCTCTGATTAGCAACAATAACACTCAACAAAGAAATATGAATAATGCCTCAAGACTTCCAGATTCTGAAAGATCTGTAAAAAGCAAACACCCCCATCCTCTCCTTAACCCCACATTAGAAAGCATGGGTAAAAGAAATGTCGTTTTGATACAGTTTGAACCTTCATCTCACCGAATCATGTCAAATCCAATGGTAATTGATGACCTCATATCTGGAAGTGCCTTTAAAAACCTGAACATCTCTGATATTAGAACTAATCTGAAGAAGAACTTGGTTGCTGTGGAAAACACACAACCACTAACAGAGATACAAACAGAAGTTCTTACTACTATCACTATGCTTGGACCCCACAAAGTTAAATGCTATATTCCCAACTCTGATCTGTTTGTTTATGGTGTGATTGGTCCAATTTCTATTGAAACTGATCTTGAGCTACTACGTAATCAACTAAATGAAGATAATTGCTGCAAGATTACTCGAATAGATCGCCTCAGACGTAGAGAACAGAATGATTGGGTTGATTCCAACGCAATAAAACTGACCTTTAGATCAACTAACTTGCCTGATACACTTACTGTCAAACGAATTCGCTTCAAAGTTAGGAGATTCATCCCTGAACCAATGCAGTGTTACAGATGCCAGAGAATAGGTCACACTAGCAAGAGCTGCACTGCACCGGCACCTCGTTGTATGTTTTGTGGAGGTCCCCATGCAAAGGATTCATGTACTTCCTCTAATCGACATTGCGTTAACTGCAGAGAGTCTCACGCAGCTAATTCCAGAGCATGCCCTATACTTTCAAATGCAAAAGAAATAGAAAGAATTAAAGCCACTAACCAAACTGACTACAAAACAGCCAGAAACTCACTCATCAGTCAACAGTCATTATCAAATACAACTGAATTTCCTCAACTTAAAACCATTAGTAATACCAAAAGGAATAGCTCACCTTATACTAATCCACCTAGTCAGTCATACTCCCAAATTGTACAGTCTACTCAACAAACATCAGCCCCATCTTCAAGCTATTATCCACAAAGTCAAAGAGGCCCAACTTCCAGAGGCACATACCAACCACAAAGTGCCCCATCTTCTAGCTCCCAATCACAAAGAGTCCCAACACCATACAAAGAGTCGAGAAGTGTTAGCACCCAAACAGAAGATTTAGAACGGAGTGACAGCTCTCAAATTTGCAATCTCTCTCATGAAAACTTCTTCTCACACCTGAGAAACTTCATAGTTGACATTCTTAAAATAAACACAACAAGTGAAAAGCACTCCTCCATTGTGAGGCTAGCAGACAATGCCATACAAAATAACTTTGGAATAAAACTGACAAAGAATCCAGAAAAAGACCATTCCAAAAAACGCAAAGTATCCAATGTCACAGATGCAGAACAAGAATCATCTGAGGAAGACCCAACTGGAATCATTAGTGGAAATGAGTCTTCCATGAGTGAAAGTAATTCCCTGTGGGAGACTGTAGAAAAAACATGCAGAAAGCGAACCGAGACAAACAATAATAATCTAGATAGTGTGAGAATCACAAGATCCAAAAACAAAAGAAAGAAAAAGAATAAGAGATCCAAAGTTTCAAACTCAAAATGACCCAACCAAACAATGTCACAAGTAGGGAAAATCAATTGAAAATACATATGTTAAACTGCAATAGTATCTATAATAAATTACCAGAACTTAAAAAGCATATTGAAGAAACAGAACCTGATATCCTATGTCTGTGTGAGACATGGATAAATGACAAGTACACACCAAAATTTGCCAACTACTGTTCAGAATGGAAACATAGAGGAACAGTGGGTGGTGGCCTGGGTATCATAATTAACAATAGAATACAATACCAAACAATAAACCTAATTCCCTATAACAATGGAGTTATCGAAATACAAGCAATCAAACTACAAATCAGACATTCTACTGAATTCTGCATAGCCAATCTATATAATCCACAAAAATCTGTCACCATAGATGAACTCAATCATTATATTGGTCAGCTGGGGGACAAGTTTGCAATACTAGGAGATTTCAACGCACATTCACCTATAATCAGTTCTTCATGTAGCAGATCAGACGTAACAGGGCACACTATTGAAACTGCCCTAACAGATGGACAGGTATGCTTAATCAACCCTATTGATATGTTTACCTACTTTGACAAAAGAACTAGAAAACAAACCTGCCTGGATCTATGTCTAACTTCTCCAAACCTAGCTGCTATAACAAATATATCTCCTCATTCAGATATTGGCAGTGACCACCAGCTGATTGAGGTGATTATAGAATTAACCCCATATAAGTACCACTGGCAAAAAATATCAGGATACAAAGTCACAGAAACAAACTCAAAAATTTTCTCTGATAACTACAAACAATCTGAAATCACAAAGCCTATAGACATGGACACACTGGTGGAAGACTTCACAGAAAGATTTTTGCAGAGTGCTGCAGATTCTTTTGGTATCCCAACAGACAAATTGGGTCAAGTCAAGAAGAAAACCCCCTGGTGGACAGAAGAATGTGCAGTTGCAGTCAGAGAGCGTCGTCAAGCATTCAGGAATATGCAAAAACACCCAACACTGCCTAACATCATTGAATACAAAAAGCTTACTGCAAAAGCAAGACACATTGTCAAATCCAACAAGCAAAAATCAATGCAAGAATATATTTCAACCTTAACTCATAGCACCACTCAAAGCAGCATATGGAGAAAGATCAAAGCATTTAAGACAACATATTCACCAGCAACTTTCCCACTTGAAGACACAAACGGAACACCTATACTTGATCCAAATGACAAAGCAGAACATGCAAGCAAATACATTGAAAATCAATATCAAAATCATCCTCAAGATGATGATTTCACCAGAGAAATAGAGGAGTATTTGAGGATCATGAGTACTAAACAGGTAACTCCTCTGACTTTACAGGAACTGACAATACAGTTAAAACAATTAAAAGATAAAGCACCAGGCCATGACAAGATAACCAACAAAATGATACGATTGTGCCATCCTAATTATAAGTTGGAATTACTAGAAATATTCAACCAAAGCCTCATAACTGGCCACATGCCTGCTGCTTGGAAGTATGGTTATGTTGCACTTATACTGAAACCTCAAAAACCCAAGCAGCATTGCTCTTCATACAGGCCCATTTCTTTACTATCTTGCCTGGGAAAACTGCTTGAGAGAATAGTTAAAACAAGGCTGGAGTATTACATAGAGAAAGAAAAACTCCTATCAACTTCACAATATGGATTTAGACCTGGGAGAAGTACAGAAGACATTGTTCTGGAGTTAAGTCAAGTAATACACACAGCCATCAAAGACAAAAAATGCTGTGGGGTTGTGTACATTGATTTGAAGGGAGCTTTTGATACAGTCTGGAGACACGGTCTGATATACAAGCTGAAGCAAAAGTCTGTAGAAGGCAATGTACTAAGATGGATCTCCAGTTACCTTGACTCTAGGACTCAATCTGTAGTCCTGCATGGTGCTATATCAAGAACTGCTAAGACAGATGTTGGAGTGCCTCAGGGTGGAGTTTTGAGTCCCCTGTTATTCAATGTCATGATGAATGATATACCAAGAAGAGAAAACATAAACTTGTATATATTTGCAGATGACATAACTGTCTCCTGTGTTGGACCTGACAATGAATATGTCCAAGAAACCATACAATCTTTTCTGAACGAACTCTGCAACTGGTTCCGCCAATGGAAATTTGTTATAAATACACAAAAAACCAAAATGCAATTTTTCACCAGGAAGAGGATCCCAAAACCAATTGTTCAAATAGAAGATGTACCTGTGGAGCTGGTAAAAGAACAGAGGCTACTTGGTGTTATTTTCGATGCCCCATACCTCACATGGGGGGCTCATATCAAGTACCTAATATCGGACTGCATTAGACGTATAAGTATAATGAGGGCTCTTTCATCAATCAAACATGGAGCCTCACATATTGTCCTCAAATCCTTTTACATTGCTTATATCAGATCAAAGCTCAGCTACTGTTGTAGCTCATTTCTATATGCAAGTAACACCAATCTTGAAAAGTTGAACAGAATTCAAAATTCTTGTATGAGACTGATGTTGGGTGCAAGGAGGAGCTCTCCATTATTGTCACTGGAAGCAGAGTGTCAGCTGCCACCTTTAAAGATGTACTTTGAGTTACTAAGTGCTAACAAGCTCATCAAATTGAAGCACATTCCTGCAGATTCCGGCTCAATTCTAGATCTGCTAAAAACAAAACAAAACAATGTGTTTCTACACAGAAATGAAAACACTCTGAGAACTTACAACATGCCTGTCATAAAAAATAATCCTAGCCCGCAAATCTCTAGCATCAGCCCCTCAAACCCTATAGACTCGTATATTCTATTGGATCCAGATGTGGAAATGAACAATGAAGATTTCACAACATACTGCTGTGATAACTATGCAAACCACACAGTGCTGTTCACTGATGGCTCAAAGACAGCAGAAGATGTTTCTGCTGCACTGTACATTCCAAGTAAAAAATGGGCTATATCTTGGAAAATGAATCCACAACACACAATAGTAGCTGCAGAGATGTATGCAATAATGATGAGCTTGAGGCACATACAATATATGATTGAAGGAAACTGCATTATCTTCTCTGACTCCAAATCTGTGTTACAAATATTGCTGAGTAGATCAAGATCCTATGCTACTACAGCTGATGCAATTAGATTGCTTATAGCTAAACTGAATGCCGACAGAGATGTAATTCTGCACTGGGTTAAGTCTCATTCTGGCATCACTGGAAATGAGGGAGCAGACAAAGTAGCAAAACTTGGACATTCCAATGACAAGAGTGTTTTGTACCAGTTACACAAGGAGGAACTGTTCACAGTGATGAAGCAGTCTTATCTCAGAAACTGGAATGAGTCTTGGAATGGAAGATGCACCAGTCAAAATAAGGGATTGTTTCATAGGAGCATCTCTGGGAGCCCACTGAAGAGTCCTCCTGTTGACACAGGCAGTAGACTGCTGGACACAAAGATATTCAGACTGAGACTTGGACATGCTGGTCTGCAAAGCTTCTTGTTCAGGTTCAATATGTCTACTGATGCACTATGCCCCAACTGTAACGAGGAGGAGACCATTGAACACTTCCTATTGCGATGCCCACACTATTCTGAAGAACGAAGCCAATTGTTTATTGATATAGTGACTACAACAAGAAAGGTAAACCCATTGTCATTGAAACTAGTACTAGGTGGTGGAGACTATAATTATTCAATAAACAAAGAGATTATCAGGGCTCTGGCAAGATTTCTCAGTAACAACAATAGACTTGAGGCAATCTAAATGACTGAAGACAAGTAACTGAGATTCAGATGAAACTGTGGGCATCGCAATTCATCTTCAAACTGGAAAGTTCCAAGTAAGTAAGGTCATCTCTACTAGTACTTCCATGGTTGAAGCTCCATCAGGCTCAATCGTATTTTTCATTTAAGTAGTTAGGCTAGTTTGTTTATATAGGTATAGATAATCATATATACATAGATAGGTATTCCGTTAGAACTTGTTAATGTTACCTATAGATACAGATACCTATGTAGTATAATTATATTATTTATATACCTACCTAAAAAAATATGTATTTATTAACTTGTTTATACTTTATTGTTATTCATGTTACAGTAACAGAGTATAGCCTCAGTTCGGTTCAGTACCTATGCTACCTGTATCCCAGTCTGCAGAATATGGGAGATATTTGGGATAGGTATTCTCTCCAAGCAAATTTGAATGAATTCCTATTTTTACATTAATTTTGCTATTATCAAAGACTACAGTAGGTAACACTTTTGAATTAATCTCTATATAATCTAATATAAGGCCTATATTTATATTAATTAATAAGAATAAGAGACCTGTACGAACACTTTACCAGTTTCTGTAGACCTAAGACTGGCCACTACAGTAGTAACAGTACCACTGCCAAGTAAAATAATTTGTCTCATAAACTCACCATTTGTCTCTCCAGCTCTCTCCAAAATTCAACAAATTCTCTCCAAAATGATTGAAATTATCATTAATCCTCTCCAAAATAACATTGTAGCATAGGAGAAAAATATATAAAACTCTCCATTTGCAATTGAAGGGCTCAGAATAAGAATAACTGTCACAAACTTGCCATTAAAATGGCAAGTTTGGACATGCTTCATTACTAGGAAATACCAGTACCCTAGTTGATACGTATCTAAAAGCTGAGCGGTGCACCACAGTATGGTGTACCAGATTACGGCGCACCACTGTATGTTCTAATAGATAGGTAATTTGAATGAAGATTAATGATATATGGAGTGAATTTGATAAATGTCCAGTCTGCAGAATATGGGACCCAGTTTGTATTTGGTGCACTGAACTCCTCTGACTTTTTCAAAAATCTGAGAAATAGCTGCCAACATTTTTCATCAATTTGTCTAGTCCTCCAACATTTTTCCAGTTTCTCCTCCAAAAATTAATGGTAATATAGGAATTAATAGCTAAACATTGCAGGAATTTTTTTATTAGAGAAATTGAATATCTCCCGAGATCTCATTGGAATTTACCACCAAATACAATCTGGTATGGGACATTTTTAACATTTTCTGTGCAAACAATGATCAATCCTTAATTTTTTTCCTATGTTTACATGTATTTTATTGAGAACAGAAGCCAAAATAGAGGATTTCTTGGAGAACAATTTACCAGTTCCTTCAGTCTCAGACAGTCTGGATACAATTACCGGAACGGGACATGAATTACCGGAACGGAGCATGAATTACCGGAATGGACTTGTTTTATTGAGATATATTCCTATTTATGTTAATTTAGTAATGCATTTGGTTGACATATGGTCCAATTTATATCATATTTAACCATTTTACACTTGTTTCATCCCATAATCACTACAGAACAAATTAATCTAAGACAGAAATTTTAAAAGAGTATGTGCTGAAAATAGTTTTCTTTATAAGATATTTCATAGAAAATACTTTAAGGAGAGACTGAAGTAATTTTAGTGCGTGATATTGTATTATAGTTTCATTGAGAAATAACCCTAGTTATGTTATTTAGGTATATATTTGGTCTAAATGATATCATATTTAACCATTTTATACTCATTCCTGCTTGCTCGTAATCGCTACCCAACGTCTGAAATAGACAGCGTGATAATGTGATTCCGCATTATAATATTAATGAGTTATATATTTTTAGCACCTACGAATTTCTCTACATAGTTAGGTACCACGGTTCCTAATTAGGTAGGTAATATGATGCAATATTTAATAAATTTTGTAGGTATCTTAAATAGTTCCTCTAATATTCTACCTTGAACTTTAGAAGCTGCTTCTTTTGAAATAAATTCCGAATTCCACAAAAAAAGAATTACGTAATAATTAATCTAACTAGTGAAAAGTGTAGTGATCATACTTATTCAACTTCATACCTATACATTATCATATATATTTCATAGTTAACTTTATATTTAGCAATTATGCAACATAAATTATACAATAAACAAATATATGTGCTAATATCAAACGTATTTATAGTAACTAATCATTATTTTTATTGCAACAGTTATATCGCACAGATTGTATCAAATATGATGTCGTATGTATATAAAGGCAGACCTCGCTTTAATTACCAAATCACGATTCAGTTTCAATACTCCTTCATCATGTATCTCATTGTTACTCCTTCATCATGTATCTCATTGTCACTCCTTCATCATGTATCTCATTGTCACTCCTTCATCATGTATCTCATTGTCACTCCTTCGTCACGTATGTATCTCATTTTGTATGTGTAATTTGTTTTAGAGTTACAGTACTATATAAGCCTATTAGTGGCATATATTTAGATTTCTATAATTTTTGTGTTACATTGAGCAAACAGCAACTTAATTTATGCTCTATTAAATATATTTGGTTGTAGGGTATACTAAGTTCGATCCAACTTATTGATAGGTTCTACATTTTCGGACACGTCAGAAATGAAAATATAATAATTGTTGTTTAACTTCTATTCTAATTGGTATCATGAATAATTGAAATATAAATTAAATAATAATAATAATTATATAGAGATATTTACTTGTTTGAAAATATGGACAGTGCGATAACACGGAACTTACCCTAAAATGGGATATATTTAATTATGTTGTATCCTTTTTCTTTTTCTACGATCGAACGGTACTTATTTCGAGACATGTCTCGAAATAAGTACTGTTCGTAGACATAGAAAACGGATACAAGTTTTTGTGATTATTTCACTGTAACTATCAAAATTATAATCCAGATGATGGTATTAGAAACAATTGGTTCAGAAATTAAACAAGTCCCATTTTAGGGTAAATTCTGTGTTATCGCACTGTTTCATATTTATACAAAGCCTTATTTTGGAAATATTTTATGAAAATATCGTTATATAAACTACCTCCTACCAAACTTATTTGACTATAAAGTAAAAATAAGCAATTAATATATGTTTTTTTTTACTTTTAATGCATTGTGGCAATACCATCTCGTCTATATTGTTTGTTTTCGTATCACAGATACTTGAAAAGAAAAATTATCATAATTATTAAAATAAAAATACTAATGCATTATCAGATCACAAAAACCTCACAGATGGCATACCAAACTAGCATCCCTTATTTGGCCCATACTGCACCATTCTGCATCTCGTTCTTCACTTTGGTCGCTGCAAGACGGTGTTCCACCACATTGAACAAATGCAGTTCTAGAATTTCTCATTGAAAAGGTTAGACGTCGATTGATTAGCAGAAGAACGGAAAATCCTTGGCCAGTAAACAATCAATATCTCAACCATATGGATTTTCATTACCTGGCTGCTGCACAAACAAGAGTTTATATATGAAAAAGAATATTCCATTGTGTCTCTTAAGCAAAGTGTTAAAAGTTTTGCTGAAAGGTATAACCCGGAGACCCCTAAGAAATTTGGAAGAATGCTTCGAAGTTTGCTTCGTTCTGTCTTCAGGCAGGAGGAGGTCATTTTCAACAACTTCTGTAGGGCCACAGGAGATTTGGTTCATATGATATAGCCACATATATAGGACAATAAATGTTTAATAATAATACTTTCTTTTCCATCAACGTGGTGTATCTATGATGGCAATTGATGCATTAGAAGTGCTTCTAATTCGCAATTTAAAAATATCATTTCTGATGGAACACAGTGTGTCAGTGGATGTATTGTATAGTCCATAAGCTGTATATCTAGTCTAATAGACTGATAGTTATTAACTTAGTCTTAATCACAATATTCAATCATTGGATGCAGAAAAAATAATCAAAACCATACTGCTACTCTGTGTTTCATCAGATAACGTAATTTTTTAATTGCGAATTAGAAACACTTAAAAATAAGTCAAATGCCATTATAGATGAATCACTTTGAAGGAAAAGAAATAATTTTTATTATTATTGAACATTTATTGTCCTCTATCATATGAGGCACATCTCCTGAGGTCCTACAAAAGTTGCTGAAAATGACCCCCTCCGATGTGAAGACTAGAAATGCACCGATACTCTCGGTATCGGATAAAGTATCTGGTAGTATCTGTATTTTTATTAGTATCTGGTATTTGGTATCGGATCCCAAATAATAGTTCAAATATTACAGATACCAATTACTTTTTAAGTTAGGTAGTATAAATATTGGTATTAGTATTCAATTGAACATTAATAGCATATACCTATGTTAATCCGATATACGATTGGAAGAAATCAATATAAGATTTAAATAATACTATCGTATCTGAATTAGGTAATCTCTATTCATTCATAGTTACATTATGATACCTACTTTGATAGTTACAATATGATACCTACTTCGATAGTTACATTATGATACCTACTTCGATTGTTTCATTATGATACCTACTTCGATAGTTACAATATGATACCTACTTCGATAGTTACATTATGATACCTACTTCGATAGTTACATTATGATACCTACTTCGATTGTTTCATTATGATACCTACTTTAATAGTAACATTATGATACCTACTTCGATTGGTACACTGTACTACTTTGAAAGGTACACTGTACTACTTTGATAGGTACACTGTACTACTTTGAAAGGTACACTGCACCACTTTGATAGGTACACTGCACCACTTTGATAGGTACACTGTACTACTTCGATAGGTACACTGTACTACTTCGATAGGTACACTGTACTATTTCGATAGGTACACTGTACTATTTCGATAGGTACACTGTACTATTTCGATAGGTACACTGTACTATTTCGATAGGTACACTGTACTATTTCGATAGGTACACTGTACTATTTCGATAGGTACACTGTACTATTTCGATCGGTACACTGTGCTACTTTGATAGGTACACTGTACTACTTTGATAGGTACACTGTACTACTTTGATAGTTACACTGTACTACTTCAATAGGTACACTGTTCCTTGATAGGTACACAGTGTACCTAACTTGGTACACTGTACCTAATTGCAAGATGTATTATTATTGCATAATATAGTTACTTAATTATTATTGCATAATATAGTTTACTTGAAAACACCTAGGCAATAATCATAATTATAAATACCTAGGTAGCTACCTAATCCTATCCCATGAATATTGTAAACACCAAGGTACATCTTTATATGTAAAACTTTATAGATTATCGGTATATACATTTAACTACAGATACCTACCTAGAACTAATATTTTCGGGGTCTTTGGCTCCAATATTTTACTTTTAAAAAGTAACTGGTATCGGAATTGGTATCGGTATTGGTTACCAGAATTTTAAAGTAATTGTAATTGGTACTGGTATCGGTTACTAATATGGTATCGGTGCATCTCTAGTGAAGACAGAACGATGCATGCTTCAGATCATTCTTGCATACTTTCTTGAGTCTTATTGTTATATTTTTGAGCAGAGATTTGAACACATTGTATAAGAGACTCATCGAGTTTATTTTTTTTATATTTAAACTCGAGTTTGTGCGGCAGCCCATATGCAAAAGTCCAAAGAGTTGAGATCTGGACTGTGTGCTGACCAGGAATTTTATTTCCGTACTTCTGCTAATCACTCGACCTCGAAAATTTTCCTTAAATTCTAGAGCTGCATTTGTGCAATGTGGTCTTGCATCCACCAAAGTGAAGAAGTTGCAGACTGGGCCAAATAATGTGCTGGAGCAATCAGAGTTTTGAAAACCATTAACTGGTAACAAGTTGCCATATTTGTTAAGGAATGCTTGAACAATTGGAACCATTCTAATAATAATTGCAACGATTGCATCATACCCATCATTTGTTTTCCAGATATTTCGAGGATTTCATTCATATTTTTCCGATTTGTTTTTGATGGAGGCAAATTATTTTCTCGTCTGTCCAAACCATTCAATTGGCAATGTTGGATGGTTGCAGCATAATCCACTCACAAAACCGCTATTCATGTGGTTTTCGCTAATGGTAGAACTGAAGATCAATGATTAAAACGGAAACTAAATGAATGTATGACGAACCTCCACCACGTGGTTTTGGTGTGGATGAAATCTGCTGAAAAACTTTTCTGAGAGAAAAACTAGTGGTTTCTTCAAAGAAACTCTTCACCTCAAGAATCGCAGTTTGTATTTTTTTGGTTTTGTTTTCATTTGCTTTTTCTTGTGAATAGATCCAGTTTCATTGAATAGACCACGAACTCTTGTGAACTTTTTCAAGTGGTAAGATTTAGCCACCGTTCAATTAATCTTGGGAAAACATGAATTTTCGGCGTACTGAAGGTGTTTTGATAAACTACAGAGTACAGGATGATGCATTTCTTCTCAAATTCATAAAACATTTTTAAATTGTAGAGCAATGATAATATTAATAGGGTGATAGAAATTCACTCTCTATGGACAAAATGGCTTATACATAATACGACTTGAAGCAATTTCATTTCTCCAATTTCGCAATTTGAAAATGACCATTTTGATAGAAAACTTAGTTCAAGCATGTTGAAAGCAATTAAAAATATTTGGAGGTTTAATCCGTATATTTTTATTAATCCGTAGATTTATTTTAAAAAAGTTCAGACCTCAAGGGGCGGGCATCTGCCCCAAATGCCAATCCCCCCTTGTATACGCACCTGTGATTAGTTACTATAATTACGTTTGATATTAGTACATATATTTGTTTATTGTATAATTTATGTTGCATAATTGCTAAATATAAAGTTAAGTATGAAATATATATGATAATGTATAGATATGTAGTTGAATTAGTATGATCACTACACTTTTCACTTGTTAGATTAATTATTACGTAATTCTTTTATTGTGGAATTCGGAATTTATTTCAAAAGAAGCAGCTTCAAGGTAGAATATTAGAGGAACTATTTAAGATACCTATAAAATTTGTTAAATATTGCATCATATTACCTGCCTAATTAGGAACCGTGGTACCTATCTATATAGAGAAATTCGTTGGTGCTAAAAATATATAACTCATTAATATTATAATGCGGAATCACATTATCACGCTGTCTATTTCAGACGTTGGGTAGCGATTACGAGCGAGCAGAAATGAGTATAAAAATGGTTAAATATATCATTTAGACCAAATATATACCTAAATAACATAACTAGGGTTATTTCTCAATGAAACTATAATACAATATCACACACTAAAATTACATCAGTCTCTACTTAAAGTATTTTCTATGAAATATCTTATAAAGAAAACTATTTTTAGCGTATACTCCTGTAAAATTTCTGTCTTAGATTCATAAGTTTTGTAGCAATTATGGGATGGAACGAGTGTAAAATGGTTAAATATGATATCATTTGGACCATATATCAACCAAATGTATTACTAAATTACATAAATATGAATATTTCTCAATAAAACAACTCCGTTCCGGTAATTCATGCTCCGTTCCGGTAATTCATGCTCCGTTCCGGTAATTCATGCTCCGTTCTAGTAATTCATGTACCGTTCCGGTAACTCATGGTCCGTTCCGGTAATTGTATGAACCGTCTGGATAACCAGTCTGCAGAATATGGAACATTTTTCCAAGACTCACTGCAGGAGTTTTTGGTTGAATTTTAGAAATTGGAGATCTCTGCGGGAGATCTTGAATTAATTTCTATGTTACCATTAATTTAGCTGTGGGAGATTTTGAATTAATTCCTATGTGACCATTAATTTAGCTGCGGGAGATTCTGAATCTGCTACTGAATTCAGAAAGTAACTGTCTCAAATTAAAATCTCTTTAGATTCTGCAGACTGGCTGGATAATTGTTATCAAATTTATGACTGACGGTAGGGTCAAGCAGGTAAATTGCGGCCTACTAACTAACTGCGGCCTCTAACATCAGAAACGTCATATCTTCAAAACACTCGTTAAAAACATAAAATAATAAAATATAGCATGCACTGCGCCGATTTTGATAGCTATGCAACATTTTAATGTAATTTCAGTTCAGATTGTTTCAGAGAGTCTCTTCAGAGGGCCGCAATTAAAAATTAAAGGGCCGCAATTTATCTGCATGACCCTACTTGAATCCAATGTTTATACCTACTGCAGTCTGTATTTGGTGCACAGAATTCCACCGACTTATTCAAATAGCTGAAAAAATCCACCATCAATTTTCATCAATTTGGCTGATCCACCAACATTTTCCCAATTTATCCACCGAAAATTAATATTAATGGTAACATGGGAATAAATGGCTAAAATTCCACCGACTTTGCCAGAATATTATTCTCAAAGAAGGAAAAATTCCACAGACATATCGGTGGAATTTACCATGAAATACAGACTGGTACCTACTCTGTAGCTACACAGTTTAATTATTTGATTGAGATGTTTTTTTAGAATAGAAAATGAAATTTATCATAGAAAACTGTAATAATTATAAATTTATGGGGTAACTATTGTAAACTTGCAGTCTAAGGTATAATTAAAAACTTATCAGTTAGGTAGATGTATAGGGGGGCGTGCCACCCCCCGAACCCCCCTGCCAAGTGCCAAGTCATTAAATTATCATGAAGTGTGCAGTACAACAAACCATTGGATACAACAAAGTGAACAAACTATATAGTACTTAACAGCCATTTACGTTGAGACCTTTGATAAAAACTAAAAAGTACTGTGGTGCGCCGCTCAGCTTTTAGATACTGTTGCCCCAGTTTGTATTTGGTGCACTGAACTCCTCTTACTTTTTCAAAAATCTGAGAAATATCTGTCAACATTTTTCCAGTTTCCCGGGCCTCCATAAATTAATGGTAATTACTAATATAGGAATTAACAGCTAAATATCCTCTGACATAGCAGGAATTTTTTTATTTGAGAAATTGAATATTTGCTGACATACCCGTTTCAGCAGTCTGTATTTGGTGCACAAAATCCCACTGACTTTTTGAAAAAGCTGAAAAAATCTACCATAAATTTCCAGTAATTTGGCTGATCCACCAACATTTTACCCATTTAACCACCGAAAATTAATAGTAACATAGAAATAAATACCTAAAAATCCACTGACTTTGGTCTTTGCTAGAATATAATTTTCAAAGGGGGCAAAAATTCTACCGATAAGTCAGTGGAATTTACCATGAAATACAGACTGGCTGACATATCATTGGATTTTACCAACAAATACAATCTGGCCAGTACCAGTCTGTATTTGGGCCCCAGACTGTTTTCATGGTAAATTGACTAAATTCCACTGCCACGTTCGCCAGTCTGTCTCCAAGATTTGCAGGTAATTTTTTTCTCTTCCGCAAATAACATTCTAGTAAAGTCGGTGGAATATTAGCTATTTATCCCTATATTACCATTAATTTTTGGTGGCTAAATTAGAAAATTGTTGGTGGATCAGCTGACAGCTAAAGTATCCATAAAATGGGTGGAATAAAAATGAAATGAATATATGGCTATTGAATATTAGAGCAATTAATGAGAATAAATTGACGCAGTTAGGTACTTGATATTGTGAAAAATGGGAAAAATAATGTCTTGTGCCTGAATGAAATGCATGAAAAATATAGTAGAGTAGAAATACGAGAGATATGAATAATGGGTAAAGAGAAGAGAAGTGAATGATAAAAAAGGAGGTGGTTTGATGGCCTTGATTGATAAAATTTTAAATGAGTTAGATACAATCCTAATGAATACTGATTGTCGGTGTCCTGTACTACATTTAAAACTTAGAATAGGTGGTTTGGTGTTTATTGTAGTTTTAATTTACATGAATGTTATGGATCAGATCATCAGACTAGGAATGGTAAAATTAGAAGAGAGCTGAACTCAGTTATTGAAGATACAAAGGAGAGAGAGGGTTTATTGGTTTTAGGTGATTTTAATGGGCACTTAGGATTTATAGGAGACCATCATCTTGACAATAACGGAAGATATGTGTTGGAAATTGTTGAGTATAACTTAATTTTATTGAATAGTGATGATTAATAATTATTAATAACCAGAGAAGAAAATGAGTGAAGAGTGTTATTGACTTTGTTATAGTAAATGAAGTGATGTATAAAAGTTTTGTGAAGATGACCATTGTTCAGGAAAAAGTTATGTATGACCTCTCTGATCACTGTCTTATAAGGGTAAAGTTTATAGTAGGCGGTGAATGTGAATACTGGGAAAATAAACAGGGAATATTATTGTACAAAAGATCATTTTGTAGCTCAATTGGAGGAAAGAATTAGAAATGAGGATTACATGAGTATGATTAATTTGGAAAAAGGCATCAAATTAACAGCAGATGAAGTTTTAAGAAGGAAAATAAAAGTGAGAAATAGTCAAAGTAATAAAGAAGATCCTGTTTGATTTAATAAAATAATAAAAGATGAAATTGAATTGAGAAGAGTATTTAGGAGGCAGGTGAGGAACAACAGAGATGAAAGGCAAAAAGAGCAGCTTGAGATAACATACGAAACCCAGAAGAAAAAGATACAAATGCTAGTTAAAAAAAGCTATAACTGCTAATGAACTGAAAGTAACTCAGGAAATCAAACGTTGTGATATTAGTAAGAAACTATGAGAAAATATTAAGATATTAAGAGGAGATAAGAAATGTAATGATCAGGTATAAATCTATGATGATGATACAGATTTTAAGGAGTGGTGAATGGGAGAAAAAAGTTAAAAGACTACTGGAGAAGTGTGTATCAAAAGCATGAAAATAGAATAGTGGAACAGTGGAATGAAGAAGAGAAGAGAAAATATGTGAATGAATATTCCAATGACCTTGTGAGAGTTGATTATGTTAGAATGAAGTCTGTGCGCCTGAGATGGTTTTAGGAGGAATTTGATGGAGCGAGTTGGAATCGAAGATGGTAGTAGGCGGGAGTGGAAGACATACAAAGTATGTATGTACTGCCAGATTTATTAGAACCTTATGATATGGGTGAAGTGATAGATTTAGATAGGTTAAGGGGACCGCCCCCAGGGAGGATGGCATAATTTAAGAAAAAAAATTTTATTGCGTAAATAGTTGCTTTATAACTTCTTATAGTGTGTGCAAAATATCAGAGGTATCGTGTAACTCTAACCCCCCTGGGGAGAGGGAGAAGGGGGCCGGGGGCTAGGGAGTCAATATGTACTCTAAAAACCATCTCTCAGCCAATTATAATTCGTAATAATTAATTATATTGCTATATCTGGTATCTTACCTACCATTAATAACACGCCCAGTTAAGTTTGCAAAGAAATGTTACTCAGTGTCCCACAGACTTTCGCTAGAGTAGTATGCAGCGTGTTAGATTATCAAATTTTGGATGGTAGATTACACGTTACTCAGATATCTACAAATCATGTAATTCAAAACCCTACTCCTGTTTTTTGGTTGAAGCTAAAGCATTGCGGTTTTTTGCATTTGATACTCCATAATGATATCTATAATATCATATTATACGATTTTTGATTTTCGAATTTGTTTTAAAAATGCAAAAAACCGCAATGCTCTAGCTTACACCAAAAAACAGGAGCAGGGTTTTTGAAAATATGTAGTTTGAAATTTGTTCGAAATTCGAATAACTCATTTTCTATGGGTCTAATCGAAAAAATGTCGAGAACAAAATGTCAAGAACAAAACGATAGGGAATTCAATTTTATATATACATACAAAGTTTCAGAACCATAACTTCAATAATAAAAAACTTTTCAAAATTTGGGTCAGGTCCCCTTAAGCAAAATGGAAGGTGTTCATGTAATCAATCAGGACATTAGAAAGCAGATCAGGAAAATGAAAGTTGTAAAAGCTGGAGGTCTAGATGGATCAAGCCAGAAATCTATAAATGGATTGAAGGCAGTGATACTTGTGTGAAAGTGTGAATGAAGTTCTCAGAAAAAGTATGATACCACTGGGATGGATAGCGTCTAAACGTGTACTAATCCCATAGAAGAAAAAGCCTAAATATAATGAACTCAGACCTATAGCCATCACAATTGTTTCATGTAATAGGTTATAGGTAGCTAGGTATATATATTGGTTGATTTTTCCATCATTTTGATAAAGTCATTGGGTTCCTGTGACACTCTGTATTTTGTGCACAGTTGCACCAAATCCAATGATACGTATCTAATAGCTGAGCGGCTCACCACAGTAGGGCGCACCAAATTACAGTGCACCACTGTATGTTCTATTAGATAGGTAATGTGAATGAAGATTAATGATATATGGAGTGAATTTCATAATTGTTTTATCAAATTCATGATTGATGGTACCTGAATCCAATGTTTATACTACACAGTTCAATTGTTTGATTGAGATGTTTAATTTGGAATAGAAAATAAAATTTATCATAGAAAACTGTAATAATTATAATCTTTTGTGGTAACCATTGTAAACTTTCAGTCTAAGGTGTAAATAAAAACTCATCTGTAAGGTAGATGTATAAGGGGGGCGTGCCACCCCACTAACCCCCCTGCCAGGTTTTTAAACAATCATAATGTTTGCAGAACTTGAACAAACTAGCGGATAGAGCAAACTACATAACAGCTATTTACGTTGAAACCATTGGTAGAATGTGGTGCGACATATTGTAGTGCGCCGTAATGTGATTCGCCGCTCAGCTTTTAAATACTGTTGAATCCAACTGACTTTTACAAAAAACTGAAAAAAATTCACAAACCATTTCCAAGTTGTTGGAATTTACCATGAAATACAAACTACTAGCTACCAAGTACCAGGTAGAGTGTTTGTGCCATTAATTGGTCAGTTTAGGATAAATTACAAACAAATACTGTGAAATACCAATAAGAAGTTGCATATAAACTCTACTGACACGAAGTAATTATCATTAGAAAGCTGGAGCTTTTTTCTTTCCAATCGTACTACACATATAAACAAATATGTAATTACTTATATACAATTAGAAGTAAAAATGTAACATTAGTCGGTTAGTCTAAATGCTAGTTATCGTCATAGCAATCTCTATGTTTTGTCACTTCCAATTCTATTATCGTCAGGTGGCCAATCATAATACATAAGGAACTAATGTTTGTCATACTTGTTGATTATCATAATAATATAGCATCAGACCAGGTGGCCTTACGCACCTCAACATTCCGGGTGAAGTTGCGCATCGGTAATTGACGGCGAATGAGTGAAAATATTCCAAATCTGACAATATTATTGGAAAGAGCAGCTCTTAAACCCCCTGGTCCATAAATTTCACAAAAATCGTAAGAGATTAAGTATAGATACTAAGTGTTCAAACCGAGACCTATGTTTTTATGGCAAAATAATTATTTGAGACTAGAATCGAATCTCCGCGAAATTTGCTGTAGTGTTGATAATTATGTTCAAATTTTATTGCAATTTTCGTTGGATACGCATAATTTACTGCATATTAACCTCATGTAAGATGATTTTAATAATAATTATAAATTATTGAGATATAACCAATATACTAGATGCGCAAGAACACCCGGAGAATATTTTAATTCATGGGTGGACTAGCGCACATTTATTAGTAAAGTTACTGAGCTCTTATTCATTAATAAACCTGTAATATTCATCCCTGATACTCCTACAGTACGCCAGTGGTAAAGTGAAGTAACCAAAGTTTCTGTGTGACCAAGTTTCCGAATAGTAAACAAGCCAATCTGCTGCTATGCAACTGCCTTGAATAAGCCCCGATCTGCAACTATGTAACTGCCGTAAGTGAATATGCCCGGATCTGCATCTATGCAACTGCAGTGAATCTGCCATGATCTGCAGCTATGCAACTGCTGTGAATCACGGCAATTGCACAGCAGACTCACGGCAAGTGCACAGCAGACTCACGGCAAGTGCACAGCAGACTCACGGCAAGTGCACAGCAGACTCACGGCAAGTGCACAGCAGACTCACGGCAAGTGCACATCAGACTCACGGCAATTGCACAGCAGATTGGGGCAGATTCACGGCAGTTGCATAGCATATCGGGGTTAGATTTTCTATGCACAGCTTATACATAGGGTGAACTTGTGCACTGCGCAGTTTCACATTGGGTGTACTTGCGCGGTGCGCAAGTATACCCGGCAAGTGCGCAAAATTCACCCAGTTTTCCCCCACGATCTTTGCGCACAGTTTTTCGTTGAGAACTTTTTTCTATTGAACTTAGAGAGAGTTGAAACTTGGTGTGGACCTAGGTCTACCCTTCATCTATCTGCACACAAATTACTGACTTTCCAGTTTTCTCGTAAAATAAAAGTATGCGTAAAATGCGCAAAGCTACCCGGTCCGACGCTATAGTATAATTTGTCTCCAGCTTCTGATTACAGTTATTTATACCTAATATCTATAAAATCAATATGTATTTTTCCATGAAAGTAATTCCTACTGAATGATAAGTAATATGTTATATTATTATTACCTATCCATTCACACAATGAAACACTTTGTCAATGGTTAAGAAATATAGTGTTGTCACTTCAATTGAAAGTTTGAACATGTTATAAATTGTTTGCCAAACACTAGAATTGTAAACTAAGTTATTTTATATTTGAAAGTGTTCTAAGTTCTGACATTCAAGTAGGGAAATATAGGGATTAATTCAGAAGTGTTTTGAGAAAAATTAATGTAAACATAGGATTTAATTCAAAATTGTTCATTGAAAATATCTTGTATCTCCCATATTGTGCAGATTTCATATTCTCAGTCTGCAAACTGGTAAAATGTTTTATAGGTGTTACTTATTCAAACATATCATGCTATTTCCATGTGCGATACTAGGAAAGATTTAACATTGATTGAAAGGGTTTAGAAGCTACTCTTTCCAAATTTGGATTAATATCTTGGTTTACAAGTTAGTAGGGGGCATAAAGACGCCTGCAAATTTCACCTCGACTATATACAAAATAATTTAAAATCTGATGCTTATTCTCTGAACTAGCTACCAGTAAGCTGTCACAAATTATCTAAACTAAGTTCCTATATATTAACTCTTTTCAGTCAAAGTAATTATGGTATACTGAATATTGATCATTAAATGAAGTTGCTTCAAACTTAATTTCAAAGAAATCTACCTAATCATGGAGTATGTTGAAATAAAGTTCAACCAACACCTGCAAGCTGCATTCAATAACCTTTCTTATCTGCGTGACAATGTAAGTAGCTAACTGATGAAAATGAAAGAAATTTATTTTTTGTCTTTTCATTTGATGATGCCTAATTTGCTAATCTTGCTTTCAGCAAATCTACACGGATCTGACATTGTCCTGCAATGGCAGATTCTACCCAGCTCATCGACTTGTTGTTTCCTCTTGTTGTGAGTACATTGCTCGTTCACTGCAGACTGTCCCTTCTTACTGTCCACATCCTGTGATACTTTTGGATGGCTTGACTGAAAATATTCTGTCGGCCTTGCTTTCCTTCATGTATGATGGAGCTGTAAGTATCTTCACTAGATAAAAAAAATTCTATTTTACTTGTAATAAGTTAATAACTAATCTCTTCTAAGATCACAAACATTTTCATATAATGAATTTTGAGCATAGCTATTCTAAAGCTATTGATTATAGGTAATAATTTTATTTACAATATTTTCAGGTGACTGTGCATAAAGATGATGTTCCTAAATTGATGGAATCTGGTCAAAAGCTGGGTGTCAGAGGTCTGGTGAAAGAAACTAATGAAAAGATATCAACAGATAACCAAGAACAAAGATCTCCAAATATCAATCCTATCGAAGATGGAGTTTCTTCTCCATTGAATGAAGTTACCACTATTCAACCCCCTAAGTTACCAGAACCAACAAACAATAATAAGGAAATAGAAAAATCAGAAATTTTGAAGAGAAGAATACTCAGGAGAACACCATCAATTGAATTATCTCGAATAAATGAGCCTATAAAGAGGAAAGATTTGCCACTAGAAATTCAGAAATCAACTAAAGATGTTTCTCAACCTATGAAGAAACAGAAAATAGAAGATATTTCTTCTATTCCTGGAAAAAGGGATTCTGTAGGCTCTTCACCTAACAATTCTAAAGAGCTTTCTAAATCAAAGCAAGATATGTTGTCACCAAAGAAATCCTTGGAGATTTCTGATAGACCAAAAATTCCATTAAGAAGGGACAATTCTAGTGAATTTCCTAAACTTGGCAGAGATAGAAGTTTTCAACTTCTATCTTTTTCTGCTCCAAAGAAACTTGATAGAAATATAAGCTCACCCTTGACCTCTATATCTCCAAAAAAGTCTGAGAAAATTAAGAGCTCCCAAATTTCTACTAAAACTGAAACGAAAGCTGATAAAAGCAAAAAAATAGACAAATGCTTATCTGAGGTATCTCTAAGAGGAAATGCCTCTCCAGACGCTGGTATGTCTGTGGATGATGAATCTGATGACATTTCCCTAATAGACTTGGAAGAAAACATAGATGTTAGAGAAATTGCATCCATGGAAGAATCGGAACATGAGAGCTCAGGATTTGAGGGTTGGTCTCTCAGATCTTCCCCGTCTACTTCCAAACAGCATGATCTGACAGATAAAACTGCTGCTGGTAAAATGAAAGACAAGCTCAGACCTACTCGCAAAATCTTTCATTCTGCAAAAGCTTCCGTTAATCCATATGCTAGACCTTATCAGAGATCTATTAAAAAATCACAACTGTCCACAAATGACAAAGGCAAGTCCTCTACCATGAAAAAATTCAAACGAATGCACGGTACTTCAAAAATGTTGCAAAAGCAGATATCCAGCAAGAAAAATATTGTTGTTCAGCCTCTTTTATCAGGTGAAAAACGAAGGTCGGCTTTGATACCCAGTGTAACTCAACATGAATATATTCAGAGTCTTTTAAGTAAGAGAGTAAAGAGTCCAGTAAGGTCAGTTAAAAATCAGCTGAATTTGCCTATTACAACAGTCGACAAGAAAGAGTCTCATTCAAGTAGAAAGGATTTACCAAAATTGCATTCAACGTTTCTGAAATCAGTGTCAATAACACAAAAAAGTAGCATTTCAGAACTTGTAAATCAAGGTAAATCTTTGTTGAATAAAGCCAGCAATATTGATATTGATAAAAGTGATGTCCATACACTTGATAGTCCTGCAAGAGAGCAAACTGATAATTCAAGTGCTAATTCATCAACAAACAAGAAAAATCCCACTGAAGATAATCTGGAATCATCAGAAATTACTAATTATAATCCTCAGTCAGGACATTCAGCTGTCTTGAAATCACAAACAGGTAACATAATTGCAGTACTACCTCGTGGAAATACTATCCAAAAGATTATTCAGAGTTCAAGTGGTAATGACCCTTCTGCTGATGCTCAGTCTGCTATGAAATCAACCTGTTCATCTAAAAGAATTGTTAAATTGACTCCCATAGTGCCATACAAAGGTATCAATCCACTTACAAAATTCACAATTCCAAAGGACTCTGAAACAGGAAGTAGTGCTACAGTAATTCAAAAGACAGCGAAAGATGTTGGAGAACAAATCGACCCCAAATCATCTGATGCAATTACTATAAATCTTCCAAAAATTTCTCTTGTTATGAAACCTGTCAAAGAATCAGCAGGAGACAGCCCAGTCAAATTAGACCCTACTCCTTCATCCAAGAAAAGGGTAAGTTTATCAAAAGTTATCTTAAGGTTACTTTATAATTAAATGAATTTTTCAAGTTATACATTCAAATATGTTATACTGTAGTAGCTATTTTAGATTAGTTAAGTTGCTAGTGGAATAAGTAGCTACATGACTCTATTTAGCTAACCAATTAATCAGAAGAAGTTCAATATAGCTACTCGTTAAGTTTTATTAATTTCAAATCGTTATAGCTATATAGTGTTATGGTCTTTATTCTTTCTATGGATTGGTTATAAGCTTATAACACAATAATACTCAATCTATTTTTTAAATGAAATTAGCTTATCTACATGTTAGTGTTAAGATCTTGGTATAGATTCAATAAAATATCTTCTTGCAGAAAAATTCCCACCCTGAGAAATCCTGTGGAGAACGAAGTTTGGTGTCATCGCATGAAACAACTGGATCTCCATTCAAACTGAATAAAGATACTACAGTGATTGATTTAACAGATTCCAAAAAGGATATCTCGTGTATAATAGGTACTAGTAGCCACACAATTTTCAGTACACCTGAGTCCAGCAAACGACAGGCATCCACAAGTGTTGTGTCGATTAATAGGACAATATTCAATACCACGTTATCTAAGACTAATCTTTCACAAGATCAGACTAAAAATCCTATCCAAGCCTCTGGTGGAATGTTGTCTTCACCACTCATAACAAAAAGTGTGTTCATGGCATCACCAAGTGATTGCTTGATGTCTCCACCAAAAATGCCTGGATATATTTCTATTCGATCAAATTCAGACTTGTGTAAAGAACAATCTGATGCTAGTCATGTAACTAAAAAATCGGATGAACAACTTTCTGATATTAGTATAAGATCAAATGTCAGTGAAGCAACCCGAACCAATTTAAACCTTTCGGCTGATATTAATTTAGAATCAAATTTCAGCCCCGTCATTACTAATGTTATGAGTCTAGCAAAGATATCATCTGATCCTGTAGAATCTTCTACAACTTCTGCTTCATCCTCCTTTGAACCAATGGAAATATTTGAATCTAATTCAAATAGCAGCACCCATAACATATCATCCAGTGAATCAGTTTCTATATGTACCAATTCTCCAAAATCTATTGTAAAATTAAGTTCTGAAACTCTTGGTAATTCTTGTGAAAGTGATCCAGGTTCATCTAAATTGGCTGTTGCCAGTAATTCTGATTCTAAAGTTTCGAGTCATACCCATACTGATGATACAAAATCTCTTGAAATTAAAGGACCCAGTCTTTCTGAAACTTCCATTTGTAATCCGTCTGAAACTTCTATTGAGAGTTCATCTGCTGCTGCTGGATCTACTGCTTTTAATACAATGGCAACTACTTCTTCTCCTATAAGACGAGCCCCCTTCTCTTCTAAAATTACTCTAGTTGATTCTTCTCCGAAACATTCTTACTTGAAAAGATTGAAGAATGTTGCCTCTCACAATAAAGAAATTCTTAAAACAAATCCCATTATCTCTTCTGATACTTCTGCTTATACTCCATCTGTTTCCATTTCAAAAGCTAATGTTATTGAAGTGAATTCAGTGAAACAATCTCATATTGTTGACTGCACTGCAGGTACTTCAATTACTCCTTCATCTTCTATTTCTTCTTCTGTTCGTTCAAGTGGTAATGCCTCTGTTATTTCTCTTAGAAAAAATGCTCCTGTTGTTTCCCAGAATTCAACTATTCTTGTTATACATTCATCTGTGAATGCTCCTGTCTTACTATCGGTTCCTGGTTCTTTCGCTTCTACTTCAAAAAATCCCCTTTTACTTTCAAATACCCAATCGAAGATTTCTCTTGCAACTAGTAGTGCTCCTGTATCACTCTCCACTTTGAACAAATCTGTTTATCACCCAATTATAAGCAACCCACCTGTTTCTCTTGCGAGTACAAGCAGCACATCTGTTTCTCTTCAGAGTACAAATGACACACCTATTTCTTTGAGTACAAGCAAGACACCTTTTTCTGTTCCGAGTACAAGCAAGACACCTGTTTCTGTTCCGAGTACAAGCAAGACACCTGTTTCTGTTCCGAGTACAAGCAAGACACCTGTTTCTGTTCCGAATACAAGCGAAACATCTGTTAATGTTCCGAGTACAAGCAAGACACCTGCTTCTGTTCAGAGTACAAGCAAGACACCTGCTTCTGTTCAGAGTATAAGAAAGACACCGGTTTCTGTTACAAGCAAGACGCCGGTTTCTGTTCAGAGTACAAGCAAGACACCTGTTTCTGTTCAGAGTACAAGCAAGACACCTGTTTCTGTTCAGAGTACAAGCAAGACACCTGTTTCTGTTCAGAGTACAAGCAAGACACCTGTTTCTGTTCAGAGTACAAGCAAGACACCTGCTTCTGTTCAGAGTATAAGCAAGACACCTGCTTCTGTTCAGAGTATAAGCAAGACACCTGTTTCTGTTCAGAGTATAAGCAAGACACCTGTTTCTGTTCAGAGTATAAGCAAGACACCTGTTTCTGTTCAGAGTATAAGCAAGACACCTGTTTCTGTTCAGAGTATAAGCAAGACACCTGTTTCTGTTCAGAGTATAAGCAAGACACCTGTTTCTGTTCAGAGTATAAGCAAGACACCTGTTTCTGTTCAGAGTATAAGCAAGACACCTGTTTCTGTTCAGAGTATAAGCAAGACACCTGTTTCTGTTCAGAGTATAAGCAAGACACCTGTTTCTGTTCAGAGTATAAGCAAGACACCTGTTTCTGTTCAGAGTATAAGCAAGACACCTGTTTCTGTTCAGAGTACAAGCAAGACGCCTGTTTCTGTTCAGAGTACAAGCAAGACACCTGTTTCTGTTCCGAGCACAAGCATGGCACCTGTTTCTGTTCCGAGCACAAGCATGGCACCTGTTTCTGTTCCGAGTACAAGCATGGCACCTGTTTCTGTTCCGAGCACAAGCAACACACCAGCCTCCCTTCTGATTACACGTAAAACATCTTTTTCTCTTCAGAGTACAAGCAACACACCTGTTTTTCTTCGTAACACAAGCAGACCACTTATTTCCGTTCCGAGAATAAGTGGTCCACTTATTTCGCTTCCTAGTACAAGCAGCACACCTGTTTCGCTTCCTAGTACAAGCAGCACACCTGTTTCGCTTCCTAGTACAAGCAGCACACCTGTTTCGCTTCCTAGTATCAGCAGCACACCTGTTTCGCTTCCTAGTACAAGCAGCACACTTGTTTCGCTTCCTAGTACAAGCAGCACACCTGTTTCGCTTCCTAGTACAATCAGCACACCTATTTCTCGTCCTAGTACAATCAGCACACCTATTTCTCGTCCTAGTACAAGCAGCACACATGTTTCTCTTCCTAGTACAAGCAGCACACATGTTTCTTTCCCAAGTACAAGCAACAAACATGTTTCTTTTCCAAGTACAAGCAACACACCTGTTTCTCTTTCGAAATCTGCCAACATAAGTTTTCAAACTGTAATCTCAAAATTAAGCCCTCTTGAAAAAGGGTCTCCAGTGAACATCAAAACTGCCAAAGTGTCTGCTTCGAAGCATTCAGACACACCACGGCTAGGTGGCAGAAGTCAGCGCACTCTTCTTTGCAAAATTTGTAAAAAGTCTTTCAAGGAAGCTAGTGAACTCTTTCAGCACTCTAAACAACACGAATGAATTGTAAAATAGAATGAGTTGGTAATTCCATATACTTAGTAGTCTTTAAGTTTGATGCAATTTTCTATTTAGCTACTGTAAATATAACGGACTGTATATAATATAAGATATATTGATGTTATATGTGCTATGGACAATGCTAGTGTGCCTTTGTGTATAATATCAACCGTAGGTAAATGGTCAGTTAACGAGCGCATATTTTTACAGATTGAGATCTCTTTTCCAGTGTTCGGTTGAACTTAAGTGTTCATTTCATTAAATATAAATTGAGAGGAGAATTCCTGAGCTATATGGGTTCGATATAAGTCTGTTTATCCTTGGTTCTATTATTCTTAGTTTTGGGAAGTGTCCATTATTATTAGCTTTTACATGTAAGATACTATAAATTAATGAGTTAATCAAATTTCTGAAATTCTAACTGTGTGATTCGTTTTCTGTTTGCTTGACTGTGAGCACCCAGGGGTTCTATCCTGAAACTGTATGTGTCGTCCCTTGGGACCCTAGCTGTTGCATTTGAATTAAGTATAATTTTATTTCCATGTTTGTCAGTTTTTTAACGCTACTTGCAGTTTTAGAGGATAGCGCTAGTGTTAAGCTCTTCAACTACGAGGTCTTAGATTCTTAGAGAATCACCTCTTCCACCTTTTCTATGATTTTTAATTTATTATCACAATGACTATACCTCTGGTAAGTATATCTGTTATCAGAATTACTAAGCTCTTGAAAATTTATTAGCTACGGTGGAACTCCTGAAACGTGAACCAAATTAGTTTCCACATTTTGTGTTGAATATCTGGTTAACCAATTTATAAATCAGCATTTTTTTCCTATATTCAGTTTTTCTTGTCTAGCACTGCCGAAAATTGATTTTTGTACTACTTTGATTTATATATGTAGAAATACATTTGGAGTTGGTGAATGAACTATTTTATGAAACAAACATTTTTGTGAGAAATACTAAATGGATTTACAGTGCCTACATGTTCACACATATACAAAGTTTAAATTATTTCTTGAAGAGTTAATATTGTATCACGTGTTTTCATTATAGGTAATATTCAGCACTCCATTTAAAGCAAATATTTAAAATTATTCTAGCTGCAAAAGGAACATTTTGAACATTTCCATTAGCTATGAGATTTTAGTGGAGACTGTAACCAGCTCTATAACTGAGATGTATTAGATGTTACATTAAAATATTAATTATAAACAAATTTTTATTTTCCCACTGTCGATAATTTCACATTTTACCATACAGATAAATTACCATGATTTCTACACTGCTAAAAATCGCCTTAACTATATTTACCTTTGAGATAGGAATTATAATTTATAATAAAAGATCAGTTAGTGAACTAATGTTGGGGGATTTTGTTCGTGTGTGTTGTTGTGTAATAGCCTCCCATTTTTGGTAAATGGCTTCCAAGGAGGCCCTTTGGTTCCCTCGAAGCGACCTGATGTTGTATAATAGCCAGAGCTGGGCGCGTGAACCTTTTTTTAGGTTCCGAATCCGAACCCGAATCTTCGTTGATTTTGGGTTCCGAACCTCCGTATAGCGAACCCAATTTGGAAAAGTTTAGTCCGAACATTTGTAGGCTAACCTCTGATTTTTAGGCTATTAGGGCAACCTATATAAAAAACAGTTTTTTCAACAAGATACTAATTATTTGTCAGAAACAAGTTACAGCGAGAAGGTTTCACTCTATGTTAAAAAAACACATGTCTTATTTATAAACCTATATACATATAATATTATAAATTATCTGTTCAGCCAACCTACTTACCCATCAGAAGTTTGCTTATTTGAGCCATTTCAATATATTCTCTTTTAAAAACCTTCATTTGATATTTACTCATACATTAGTAAAAGCAAAAGAAAAAATTATCATTCAAAATAAAAGTAACAAGCTAAGACAAGAAACAAATATTTATAAGATGTTATTCTACGAAGCTTGGTGTGCGCAATTATTTTCGCACATATTTGATCTCTCTAAGCCGCTATAATAGTAACAGTTAACTGATTATAGTGAAATATTCACCCTCATGTACAGAAAAACACTCTTGCATCTAATGCCTGGAAAGATCTCTGGTATATTCCTAATATTATTATAGATTTGAATAAATACTCATGATATGAGTATATTACCATTTATCACCTTTGTTTTTGTCTAATCGTATGTATTTATGCAAAAAATTAAACGATTGAAAAGACAGCTTTAAAATCGGTCTTGAATTTAAGTTATTATTGTTTTTCCATGAGGGCTGGTTAGCCAACGGCTAAGGTATGTACTAGGATAGGGTGTTATGTAATGTTATCTAATATATACGTTTATAACCTTACCTATAGTTCTACATATTTCAAGCAATTTTAATTGAGATTTGAGGGAACATAATCAGTTATTAAAGAATTAACTTGTTAAGATTATTATAAAACTTACCGCTATTCAAGAAAGAATGAATAATGTTATGGAGGAAGAGTGGGGAAAGACGCATGTTCTTCGCTTCAGTGTTAAGCAGAAACCTAGGTATATAATAGTAGCCGAGAGGTACGGTACATGTTCAGAACGTAAAATAATTAAATGAACAGGTCAGTTTTCCCCGGGTACGGAGGTTCGGACTTGCGAAAAAGACGTTCCGAACACTGAAGTCCGAACCGTTTTTGAAGAGGTTCCGAATCCGAATGTCCGAACCCATTTTCCAGTCCGAACCGGTTCGCGAACATTCTTGCGGAACGCCCAGCTCTGATAATAGCCTCCCATTTTGTTGTATAATAGCCTACCAAGAACTTCATCAAATATTTTTTGTGATGAAAAGCCGTATTTACTCAAGTCATCAAATGTATGCCAGACATAGAAACAGTTGATCAATATTGATAAACTATTGCATTCTTTAAAGATCCCCTCCAAGCAAATATTTTTATTTCCTTATTCAACGAGGCTAATGTTTCTTATCATTTTGCTGCAAACCGCATCGAATTTGGTACCATATATTTAATTTTATATGCTTTTAAAGATTTTTATAATCAAAACCTATTTAACTTCCAACTCACTAATTTAAGACATTTTCAGCCTGAAGAAAAAGAATATACACCATTTGTTTTGATTGTCAACTAGGTAGTAGGTTTAATAAATCCATTTAATATTCGTGTAAAGGTATAAAATTGAATGAACTTATAATAGAAACGTTTATATACTTTAGGAAACAATCAATATCTAAAATAAAAGCCGAAAACGCATGGTTTGTTTATAAAATTCAAATTTGTAATCGAAACAAAGAGTGTACAATCTTCTTCTTGAGCATCAGATTAGTGATTCGCTCAATTGTAGACCAGAGTATCAAAAAACAAATTATAAAATATATACTGAACGGAATTGTACGAGGTTTACAGAATAATGATCCTAGACCTTGGTTCTATTATTTTAGGTTATAAACTGTTTTTTTTCGCGGAGCCTGGAGAGGACCTTTAAAGGTCCTCTCCAGGCAATTGTTATTTGTTTGATCAACAGAAAAAGTAATTCACGAAGATTAAGAATCTGCAAATTAACTAAGAAGTCTATTTAATCTTTGAGGACAACAAAGCCAAGACTAGAGAGAGAAAAAGTTAATACTGATATTCAAACAATGATTCATAGTACGACCATAATAATGATAAGAAATGTGGATATTTGATATTAAGACAAAACCACCTAATACGATCAACGTACACATCGTCTTAAGCTTTTATGCAGATGTGTTTATTGCAGTAAAATGGGTATAACTCATTGGTTTTTCTTGAAAAATTCAGAAAATGTACTTCTACATTGCGAGTAACTTTAAAAACTATATGGCCTTCAATCCAGAGACTCAAATTGGAAGTACTGATGAAAATGCTGTATTTTATAAGGGATGTATAACTTGGATATTTGATGAAAACCAGTGTATATTATTACTAAATAAGTTTTATTATAAGTAATTACCTAACTGTATTATACTCAAATCATGTATAGTAACTAGTATGTAACAATTTCATACGTTACATGCCCTTTCTTCAGAGGAATTTCAGAGACTGAAGCAAGAGGATAATCATTTCACCCTTAACCACAACTTGCGACTGTTCATTTGAATTATTTTCTAGTCTATACTATAACGAGAAGTTTTTGTTTCTCCAACTAATAGAATTGAACTCCTCATCATCCGAATCACCGTCACTAGAATCTTGGGAGATTGACGTTGTACTAGTCGTGTCTTCTTTTTTTACTGGCACTGATCGGGATTTGATTGCTTGATCTAATAAAATAACCCTGGAAAGAAAATATACATTGAAAAATAATAGAAATGCATTTCATATTGCTTTAATTATCAATATTTTTGGAATAACCGTTTCATAAAAATATTATTCACAAACAATGTTAGAGCTTAACTCTTTTGTACACTTAATTGAGTGGGAATCAGGCACAAGCTTACTTTTTGTTCAATTGAATTGATTCTTCTACATCTAGAATTTGATTTCTTTTAGCAGCTTCCTCTGCATCCTCGTCTATTATTGCTTTACTCGTCGTCTCTGCAGCAGAAACTTCCTTCATGAACGTTTCCCACTCCGCTTCGTCCTTATTCACATATTCAACTTTGCGGGCCTGACAAAAGATGGGATGAATAAAAGTGTGAGCACAAAGTAACTAGTAGGTGATGCTATAGCTTTCTTGGAAATTAACCCTTCTTGCTTGAAATAATTTTACCGTTTAAAACTAGAATTTAGATATTTTATATAGGTAAATAAAACATATTAAAACAACTGTGTGCTACTAATGTAAGCGTACACATGCGTTAAATATATGAAAGAGTTTATCTAATCAGTTAAGGAAAATATCTCAAAAAAATGTGCAAAATACATCAGTTGAAAAGGGACATCAGTGTCACCTTAGGACATAAAATAAAGCATGCAAGACCAGTATTACTCAACCATTGTGAAGAAGAAATATAGTAGCTACTGCTATGAAAATAAATAAAACTTTGAAAGGCAGTTACTTTTAATACTCACTTTAGCATCCTGAACAGGATCATCAAAAAATCCTTCAGGTAAAGTTTCACCAGAATTTGCAGCTAATGACTTAGGATTAGCTTCTGTTTTTTTGTAGAAAATAGTAGGGTTATAAGGATCGTCATCCACTGCCATGGGTTCTTCATCTTCAGGAGAGTCCTTTACTTTATCCAAAGGAACGTGCTTTGCTTCATCAAGATTGTCAAAGAAATTAGCAGGAACAGCTGTAATAAAGATGATATACTGATATAACCATTCGAAACAATTTGATACATCTACCATGTGAATTACAAATTGTGAATTGAGTATGTAAGCTGATTCTTAAAATGATAACTAAAAAAATGATTAGTCTGTAGCTAACAAGGACCATATATACATAAATTGATGCTACTAACTTAACTTGCTTCGAAATTAAAAATACAGTAGAACTCCTCTATTGTGAATTTCGAGTCCTCAGGCCATCAGTTTTAAAAAGATACAATAACTAATGATACTTTTTATTAGCAACATCTTTTAGAAAAATAAACATTACTATTATTATATCGTTTTAAAACTGATGGCAGACCAAGGCAAATTTGTTCACTATTCGGACTAGTTCTCTTACTCAGGACTCTACATTCACTATAGAGGAGTCCTACTGTAATAAGATAATCACTAAAGTTATTTACCATTTGGTGTAGGTTTGACATCTTCATCTTCACTGTCTGAAGAACTGTATGTAGAAATACCCTTCAAAATACCTGTGAAGATAGAAATATTATTAACACTACTATTAAATTATGATATTAAATCATTAATGATGTGTAAACCAGACATATATGAAGACCTTTAGGTTTCTTTTGTGCTATGGGTACTTCTACTGCTTTCTTAGAGGGAGGAGCATTTTCTGAGGGTTGCACTGCTTTTCTCTTAACACCTTGCAAAATATTGTGTGCATCATTTAACTGAAAAAAGAATTCATGATTATTCATGATATAAAATGCTTTTAAGTAACAACAACTTGTTAATATCTGGATAAACAATGGTTTTTAATACAAAAATTTAAAATTGGGAAGCAAATGTAAAATATATATATTTTTTTTTTTGTTTTAATGGTTTGGCAATGTAAAATATAGCCACTATATTCAATACTAAAGAAATATTTAATAAGCAGAGCTAAAAAGTTAATTACTATATAAGATAATAGCTACCATAAATCACCATATACCTGTTTCTGCTTAGCTTCAAGATTACTCAGATTTTGAATATGAGATTTCTTTGAAACGTGAGCTTGCCAGACTATTGCACTCTTCACAAATATACCACAAACTATGCACTTCAACTGTCCTTTGCTGAAGAAAAAAATTGTCATGAAATTAGGTAGCTATAAAACTATCAAAATGGAAGATTCATTATACTGATGACTACACTGTCACATCTCACCTGTCATATTTAGCGTGGGGAGAGTTGACCAGACGAGAAGAAGATGTACTACGCAGTTGCTGCTGAATCAATTTCTGAGAGGCCAGTGGATTCATAGTTACTGGAGTTTCTATTATGCGTCACCAATACTGTTTAGTGAACGATTTTGTTGGTTCCCAAGAAGTTCAATTTATTAATTAAGAAATCATAACTGAAATGAGATATATTTCAGGAAATAAGTGAAGAATCAATCAGTCTGTTAAAAGTTTTCTGGGTTGTATAAAGCATAAATGTAACTTGACCAAAATTAAAAAATACAGGATAATAAGTAAGAATTTAGAAAACTATCAATCCACTTAATTTTTAAACAGAAGATGTTCTCAACTACAAAAAGCTAATAAAAATCATACCTTCAAAACACTTAAACATTAATAAATCATAATATGTAGGATTACAGTTCTTTTGATAAGCAACATTTGAATATCATTATATCAATTCAGTTCAGCAGAACATAAGATTGTGGATGTGTAGGGGATGTGAAGTTGATGAGTTAGTTTTTTGCAGATGATGGGTTGATTTTGGCAAGGAGTGTAGGTGAGGCAGAGAAGAGGGTGAGGGAGTTGAGACAGGTGCCTGGCTAGTAGATACGGATTGGAGATGAATGACAGAAAGAGACAGGTACTCTTGTTCTATGTTCAGAGGCAGGTAGAGCAGATTGAGGGAATTTTGGTGGTGGATGAGGCGAGATATTTAGGGGTGAGAGTGCAGAGCACGAGAAACATATTGGAAAGGACTGAGGGTGGAGGATGTAAACAGTTCGCAGAGGCAAGAAAATGCAGCAATGCGGAGAATGTCGGGAGCACCGAAGAATGTGATGGGAATGGGCACAATGAAAAGTAGAGTGACATGAGGAAGGTTACAGTATTATAGGAGAGTGGAGCAGGGGAAGAATAAGTTGTTGGCTAGAGTGATGAGAAATACGCAGGTGAAAGGGAGTGAATGGATGAAGGAGATGACGAAGTTTTTGCAGTGATTGAGGAGCAGTTAAAGGTAATGTCGAGAGAGGAAGTGAAGAGAACAGTAGCAGAGGTGGTGCATGTGGAGTGGTGAGAGGAGGTAGAGCAGAATGAGGCTGTATGGGAGGTTCAAGAGTGAGATGAAGGAGGAGGATAATGAGGGAGGAATGGCATCAAGGCTGTGGTTCACTGCAAGGATGGGATGTTTGAGGTTGTAATGTAGAAGATGGGGTGAGGAGAGCGACAGGTGTGGAGCTGATAGAGTGGATGAGGAGCATTTTATTTAGTGTTCAGTGTTGGTAGGTGAGTGAAGGCAGGTGGTGGAGTTGCAGAGATGAGGTAGCTGCTGGGGATCTTTTTGTTTGGAAGTGGAGATGATAGGGAAAAGAGGAGGGTGTTGCATGAGATTTAGAAGCACAAGGAGAGAGATGAGGAGGAGGGAGGGGAGATACCCAGTTAGTTAAATTCTGAGTAAGTTAGGATGGGGAAATTGTAGTGAATGAGGATTTGACTTGGATAAGGATTGGATTTTTTTATTGTTGAAGTAAGACGGACCTGATTATGAAGGAATCTGTACACTGGACACCTTGACTCCGACTCTTTCTTGAGAAACAGTTGCTTTTGAATTTTGAATTAATTCTTTATATGATCCTATGTTAATTTTGATTTGAAATTGTTGATGGATTATTTCAACATTTTGAGAAAGTCAGTGCGATTTTTTGCACCAAATACAAACTGGCATTATATGATTATGGCATAGGCTATATTTTAGAGACTGGCAAACTGTAAGCCAATTTTTGAGCCAAATTTTCCTAAAAATTATGAGTTAAGCCAGGCTGCCAGCTAATAAAAAATGTCCTTACTATAGCAAGTTTATGACAGTTATTCCATTGACACTGCCATCCAGTCTGCAAGAGATGCATGATGTTGTGAAGTTAATCCGGCAACTATTAAGGCCAAGAAATTAATCTCCTGAATTATCTGGCAATAAATTTCTAATTAAGTCCTATGTTTTTATGTGTAATTATTGGAGAGTATTTTGAGATTTTTGGACATTTTGGAGAGAAATTTGAAAATCTTTGGAGAGAAATTGCCCCAAAAATTAAATATCAGGAGACTGATTGTGCATGCGTTGAAGACTCCATGTTACAGAGTATGTCAGTTAAAGCCAATTAATTGGCTTAGATTTTAAAAGGTCAAAACTCAGATATGTCTGATTGGTTTAAATTTTTTAAATAATTCCTATGTTCCCATGTTAATTTTGGTTTGGAATCTTCAAAAAATGAGCCAAATTGGCTTGGCTCAGAATTTTTGTGAAATTTTGGCTCAAAAATTGGCTTACAATTTTCCAGCCTCTGAAACATGGTGCAGACTGGTAAGCCATACTAATTTATTTGGGGATTAAGCCAATTTAGCCTCATTTTTGAAGATTTCAAGCCAAAATTAATTTGATTATTAAATTAACTTAACATTGAGATTGGACAAGTATGAATAGGCCCCAAAATAAAATATCTGGAGACTGATTGTGTATGCTTTGCAGACTGAAATGGTTACATACTGCCAGTCTGCAAAAGATGCATGAAGTTGTGAAGTTTATCCGGCGACTGTTGAGGCTTTGAAATTAGTCTCCTGAATTATCCGGCGACAATTTCCTAATTAATTCTTATGTTTACATGTAATTAGTGGAGAGAATTTTGAGATTTTTGCTCATTTTGGAGAGAAATTTGAAAATCTTTGGAGACAAATTGCTTCAAAAATTAAATATCTGGAGACTGATACAATTTCTGAAGTTGGGCTTAGATTTGTCACAGAGAGTCTTGGAAAAATAGGGTCACGCAGGTAAATTGCGGCCCTTTAATTTTTAAATGCGGCCCTCAGAAGAGACTCAGAGAGTCTCTAAAACATTCTGAACCGAAGTCCGAAATTACATTAAAATGTTGCATATGTTATGATTACTTGTTGGGTTTGAGAATTGACACTAGACTTTCAAATTTTAATGGGAATATATGTGAATTTATCCTTTCAGAACCAATTGTTTATTCTCTATTTCCATAATTCAGTAACTGATCTAATTAATGTCTATCAATTACACAGGAAATGAAAGCGGATAATGACCGGTTCAATTTTATTATAGGCACAAATATAAAAATACACAGTTTGGCAAATATGGACTTATTGTGGATAATCGAAAAGAGGGTAAAATGCAGAGCGCTATGTGGTTGTTAGCCCTACAAAGTTTAGAGCCAATCTAACAGAGGACCACTAACTAAGACAGGAAAGCATCAGTTCTAGGCTTATTTTCGAATTTGACTACAAACAGCTCATTATATAACTAGGCCTTATATTCAATAATAATCCTACGGATACAATAAGAATGTTTTACGGTGGTATTTTAACGGACTTTTAGGGTAAGGGTTTTAAAGAGAGGAAGTAAGCAATTAACATCATTCGATACTTTTGAGAAAAAAACGATGTTATTTCAAGAGTTATTAAAATATATAGGTATAGCTATTCTTATTTGCAATTATAGTTTATAACATAACAGCACGCACACCATTCCTACACCCCCCTTGAGGTGCAAGTCCTAAAGCCCTGTGCAGGAGACAACTTTCCCTCTACCCTCATTAATACCCTTGGCTCTCAGGACAATAGGACGTCCTTTCCCTTGTTCCTATCCTTCATCTAATAACTTGATTGGTGAAGTGAATTATCAGTGACAAATTATAGATCACGTTGTAGTGGGATGTATATAATGTAAACCTGAAATAGAAAATTATGATTACTCACCTTAATAACCCTAAGCAGGCATAACATTTTAACAATAGCATGCACTACCCCTTAATATTAATGTTAGAGTCAATACACACAGGCATAGTCAGTCTTATTCTAGCTCCCATAGTGACAACATATACTTACCTTGTGCTGTTAAACTTAGCTTGTATTGTGAAGTAATTATGTGTTTTATGTGACAGGTATTATGAGTAATAAATAATTAAATGGTGTATGGTGTTGAAAATGTTGTAAATAAGCTATTAATGTGATGTGTGGAAAAGGAAAGCCAGGGTAAGCTAATGTTTATAGAATGTTGATAGTGTATGTATGTAAATATTAGTAATTTTCATATAGTAACAATAGTTTATTTTGTATCTTTCGCAGCCTGGTTTCTTTCTGTAGCGTCGACCCGGATCGGTTCCCGCAGTGAATGATCCAGTGTCGGTTCCCGCACCCTATATAACTTCCGAAAGAAACATTATTTTTCAAATCTGTAAACACAGTCTAAAAGAGCTGTTTCTTAGCAATCTTTTGATATATTTACATTTGATATACTCTCGATAAGTATAATTCTATTCGCGATCAAATAAAACATACATTTTAGGTACCTGAAAAATTTTCCACTGATGTTTTCAACTATCGCGCAAACTTTGACATTACAAGTAAACGAAAGATGATACCTATCTAAAAATTGGTATGCATATAGGGTATGTACTTGGTTAACATGCTTTAAAAGGAATTTTGTCAACTCAAGCCATTTCTAAAACTATAAAGGAAAACGTAAGTGCGAGAATCGACCCGATCGATAAATATGGGCTAGGGTCGCTTCCCGCACTTTTTCAGGGTTGGTTCCCGCACATCAAAATATCCATATTAAGTATATATTATATGTTTAGAGCGTGACAAATATATAATATTTCTTCCAGGTTATCATAACTATTAAATACATTATATAACTTGTTTGATCATGCCGAAAAAAAAAAATTCAACAAAAAAAAAAGAAAAAAAAATTAGATGAAAGCAAAGTAAAAGATGCGATTGGTAAAGTGGGAGGTGGACTCTATCAAGGAAAGCTGCAAAATAAATTGGAATTCACGAATGGGCTTTCCATGACTGAATGAAGAGAACTAGGAGCAATAACAGTGATAGCAGTGGCCGGAGATAAGTTACACCCACTTATCATTTTTAAAGGTGAGACCTGACGTAATAGTTACAAATTATGTAGTTCAGTGTTAAAATCACTATAAAATTGCTAATATCGTATCATGCAGAATTGCTCTATACAATCAAACTTTATTTACAGGTGTCAACCTTATGGCTATTGGCACACTCCCAATCCTTATCCTGGGACACAACATGCACGATCGGAAAAGCAGTGAAAGAGTGCCACCACTAACCTCCCGAGGAGAAAAGGAAACTCGCACCTCAAAGGCTCAAGCAAGTCCCCAAAAGTAGCCAGGCGATATAGAAGAACCAAACATATCTGGTAGAGCCCACATCAATTATCACAAAGAGAACACTTTCACTGAATTGAATACCTCATTCTATAAGAAAGAAATATCTATCAATAGGAGTTTCGAGCAGATTTTGTAAGACCACTTCACACAAAGAGTGCAACATCGAAAAGTTTGACGTAGGATAAATCTTGAAGCTCAAGTTCTGACAATGGATGAATTAAGAAATTTGTGATGAAATAGAGAAAGAAAAGAAGATGAATTGTTAAAATAGGAAAACGGAAAAAGTAGATGAACAGTTGCAGCCAATTTGCTCCAGCACTAGTGCTGAAGAATCAGACGTGGATATAGATAAGGTACCTGTATAAAATTTCGACCCCAGGCAACAGAGGAGTATTTGAAGAATGTAGAAGTAAAATATTGTTTAATTTGTGTAGTTTCATTTGGGAAGGAACTATTGTAGATAGGCATTGGTAAACCAAATTGAACAATTTGTTTAAATTAATGTTCATAAACGGAAATCCACGTAAGGCCAGGTCATTCTATTATTATTTTATAGCCATATTCTAAGAATATATTATTTGATTAAAACTATACTAATTATAGTTTCATTTCTAGTTTATTTAGGAAATTCTGTATCTTAAATAAAGCATTTTCATAACTTGTTTCATTTAACCTGGCAACGTTATCAAAAGCAGTCATTATCGTAGTGTAGTGAGAACTAGCTACTCTTCATGGCTGATTCCCACAATGTGGTAGATAATGAACGAGAGTCGGTTCCCGCACTGCGGGGCAGTTGAAAAAGGGTTGGTTCCCGCAGTGCGGGAACCGATCCCAGGCACTGCGGGAAACGACCCCTTAAAGTCAGAATTCTCCCCCGCATATATTTCATCCCATAAAAGAGAAAGTACTAGAGATAGAAACTTAAGAATTTCTACGATTATGCATCATACAGAGGTGAATACTCATGCCAATTTTTGTTAAGATACCTAACTTATTTTCCGAGTTAAAGCAAAGTTTGCGCAAATTGCGGGAAGCGATCCTGGTCGACGCTATAATAGTTTAAAGATCAAATACAATAGTCCATACCAACAATAGTCTACTTCCATCCAACAACCAATCCCTTCAAATACTCCATAGCAAATAATAGTTCCATGTTTTGGGACGCGGCCCCCCTAACAACGTAATATTAAAGCCATACGGGGGTATTAATCACACATTTATCGGACGACAATCAAAAGTTGAGTAAATAACCAACGTGATAATAATTGAGCAGAGTTATAGGTTCTGTATTTAAATAGGTCTAATTAGCCATCGTCATTTATTTATTTACTTTAAAAGCTGGATTCTTAGTTAGTTTAGTATTAAGGTTTATAATTCTTTCGGTAAAACCATTTTTCGGTTAATAAATTAATTTTCGAATCATCTTAATAATGCAATTCATAATCGATGTCGATTAATAATAAGCAGTAATGAATAAATTATTATTTAGTCCATTGCTTGTATCCATCTGATCATCTCCAACTTATATACCTAGGCATTGAATTGAGAGAAATTATAGAATTGGAAAATAGTTTAATTAATGGAAGTCACATAACAGAAATCTGGAAAAGTGAATAATTAGTCATTCAAATTTAAAGAAAGTCATCATTGAATCTTAATTAATCAATTGAAGTAGGTAGCTTACCAGACTGCAGGAGCTGGTAAAGTGTTCTTCAAGAAATCCTCTATTTTGGTTTCTGTTCTCAGTAAAATACATGTAAATATAGGAGGAAATTTAGGATTGTTCGCACAGAAAATGTTAAAAATGTCCCATATTCTGAAGACTGGGTAGCTTACTTTGAGACTCAGAGGTAATTGCAATACATAGCTATCAAAATATACACAGTGCATGCCATGTTACAGAGGCTGGAAAATTGTAAGCCAATTTTGAGCCAAAATTTCACAAAAATTCTGAGCCAAGCCAATTTGGCTCGTTTTTTGAATATTTTATATTTCAAGCCACATAGGAAATAATTTCAACATAGGAAATAATTCAAAATTTTAAGTCAATTAATTTGCTTTAACTGACATACTACTCTTATTCATGGAGTGCATCATTGCATCATTTGCATGCTACAATTTACTGAATTAGTTAGTGGCCGCCCAGTCTGCAGAATGTGTCTCTTCTCCCGCAGAGATTTTAATTTGAGAGACAGTTACTCTCGGATTCTCAGTAGCAGATTCAGAATCTCCCACAGCTAAATTAATGGTAACATAGGAATTAATTCAAAATCTCCCGCAGCTAAATTAATGGTAATATAGGAATTAATTCAAGATCTCACGCAGAGATCTCAAATTTCTAAATTCAATCAAACACTCCCGCAGAGTCTTGGAAAAATGTTCCATATTCTGCAGACTGGGACTGGGTGGCCGCCAGAGTGGAAAACTCAAATTCTAACAGTGTTACTCATGAATACGATTGTACGGATACTCGACCACGGAGTTTATTAATGATTAACCCTGTTTAGTGTTTACTAGTGTTTAGTATTAGTGAAGCATGTATCCAAGTAAAATATTAAGGCTCATAAACTCTCCATTTGTCTCTCCAAAAGAATCCAAATTTCTCTTCAAAATGATGAAATTATCATAGGTAAATTCTCTCCAAAATAACATTGTAGCATAAGAGAAAATTAGATATTTCTCACCATTTGCAATTTAAA
Source organism: Caprella mutica (assembly GCA_947561585.1). Lineage (NCBI taxonomy): Eukaryota > Metazoa > Arthropoda > Malacostraca > Amphipoda > Caprellidae > Caprella > Caprella mutica. The sequence goes on from CANNZV010000780.1 coordinate 154,225, forward strand.
TGCTCAAAATAAGTAATAACTGTCACAAACTCGGCACTCGCCATCAAAATGGCGAGTTTGGACATGCTTTATTACCTGAGCATGTAATATTTATTACCTTTATTACCTGGGCATCAAATATTATGAAATATATAGGTAGGACTAATTTTTACATAGTAAAAGGAATAATGTGCAGTTTCCTTTAGGATAAATCTATAACAGAGTTACTCAGAAGAGAGTTATTTTTCCATCCTGAAATACTAGTGGGCCGCAATTTAGGGTTTTACCTGCTTGACCCTATTCTATGATCTGCAGCCTAGAGTAGGGCGGCGGTTCATACAATTACCGGAACGGGACATGAATTACCGGAACGGAGCATGAATTACCGGAATGGAGTTGTTTTTATTGAGAAATATTCCTATTTATGTAATTTAGTTATACAAATAGTCGATATATGGTCTAAATCACAGAACATTGAATAGAAGAAGAAGTGTAGATCCCGTAGATCCCATTATATTACTCTTGAGTGCAGTTTACAGTGACGTCACTTAAACTAGATCCACTCAGCCAATCAGAGGCTTCGTTTCACCAGTTCTGTTTGAGTCCGTATTTTGAATGCGTATTACAACCGAAATGGTGTCAATTTGTGTTTTTTGCAAAGATGAGTTTATTATTGCTTAGTAGCTGGGCTATTGAATATAGATAATCGTGTACATGATATCATATTTAACCCTTTTACACTCGATTCGTCCCGTAAACGCAGGATACAGTAACATAGGGTATGGTAATCAGCTGATTGAATCTATAGTTTGACGTGACCACCGGATGACTCAAAATGGCGACTCTGACCGCACTTTGAAACATGGAAAAACCAACTTAAACTTAATCACTTTTAAATTGAATTTTTTCTTATCAATTACTAACTAGGCATTGGTTAAATTGTATTTCCATTATTTTTTTCCTTATTTGTTATTCATAGGAACTACAATTTAGCAGTTAACTAGCACTAGTTTAGGCTCCTATGTAGCATATTTTCAAGACCCTATTTTTTATAGATAAGTTAAAGAAATGAACAATAAAAACACACCTGAATTATATCTATATATTCAACTTTAAGGTTCAATCGCCATTTTCGCTTTTCTTTTGCACTAAACCCCTATAAAATGACTTCAAACTTCTCGAAATTAACATGCAAATACGAGGAATTATGAGCCGCTCGGTCACAAACAAGGAATGTGATGTTGTGGTGACGTCATATTTTTGTGTCGTCTGCTAGGTACTATACCTGATTATGTTCTTATATCTTGCGTAAACGTTACAAAACGTATGATACATAGACAAACATTTTACAAGAGTATAGCCTGTATAGGTATGCTGAAATTAGTTTTCTTTATAAGATATTTCATAGAAAATACTTTAAGGAGAGACTAAAGTAATCTTAGTGTGATTATGTATTATAATTTTATTGAGAAATAATGCTAGTTATGTAATTTAGGTATATATTTGGTCCAAATGATATCATATTTATCCATTTTATACTAATTTCTGCTTGCTCGTAATCGCTACCCAACGTCTGAAATAGACACCGTGATGATCTGCATTATAGTATTACTGAGTTCTATATTTTCAAATTTCTCTATATAGTTAGGTACCATGGTTCTTAATTAGGCAGGTAATATGATGCAATAGTTAACAAATTTTATAGGTAGCTTAGATAGTTCCTCTAATTTTCTACCTTGAAGCTGCTTCTTTTGAAATTAATTCCGAATTTCACAATAAAAGAATTACATACATAATAATTAATCTAACTAGTGAAAACTGTAGTGATCATAGCTACCTATTCCACTACATATATATTTCATACTTAACTATATATTCAGCAATTATGCAACATTAATTATACAATCAACAAATATATGTGCTAATATCAATCGTAATTATATTAACTACCTAATAATTATTCTTATTGCAACAGTTATATCGCACAGATTGTATCAAATATGATGTCATATGTATAGTATATTGTATTTAAAGGCAGACCTCGCTTTAATTACCGAATTACGACTCAGTTTAATTACCAAACGGTAATTAAAATGAGGAAAAGTAACAAGAGAAATATAATTGTCACTCCTTCAACATGCGTCTCTTTTTCTATATTAAATTTGTTTTTTAGAGTTAGAGTACAATATATCAGCCTATTATAGTGGCTTATACTTAGATTTCTATAATTATTGTGTTACATTGAACCAACGTCAATTTTATGCTCCATGAAATATATTTGGTAGTAGGGTACATATCTACCAAGTTCGATCCGAGCTATTAATTGGTTCTACATTTTCGGACACATCAGAAATGAAAATATAATAATTGTTATTTAACTTCTATTCTAATTGGTATCATGAATAATTGAAATAAAAGTTAAATAATAATAATTATACAGAGATTTTTTCGTGTTCGAAAATATGGAACCGTGCAAGAACTTACCCTAAAATTGGATATGTTGAATTGCAGTACCAATTGCTTCTAATAACCTCATCTGGATTATAATTCTGATGTTTTTTAGTTACCGTGAAATAATCACAAAAACTTGCATCCGTTTTATATGTCTACGTACGGTACTTATTTCGAGACTTACATTTTCTTACTGCCCCTACCTACATAGTGAGTTGCAGGTACTATTTAAAATTAGTTCAATTGACGTTGGTTAAAACTTAACAGTCGGTTTGACTCACACCTAAACTTAAATTTTTTTATAAATTAACTCACAATGAGTTAATTTATACACCAGATACATTGGATTAACAGTCTTTGTGAGTTACTACAATACACTCTGTCATAATTGTTTCAACATACGATACAATTGTCAAAAAGTAACTTTTAACTCTCATAGTAAGTTACTAAGTTGATTCAATCCTTAAAATGAATTAAATTAACTAATGTTTGATGGCACACCAAAGCAAGATTGTTTTAACATACTTGAAAAAATGAATATAGTCCAGCCAACTCTCGTAATAAATTGACTCAAAGCATAAATTGATGACCCATTAGATATGACTCATATGGGTAAACTTTTTTCTCTGTGTGTAAGAGTTGGAAGAGCAGCCACGATGCTGTTCAACCCTGCCTGATTTCATTATCCACGTCTATCACCATGCACCTCTATTCTTGTGCAATCCCCACAGTCTTCATTTTCACACGATCCAGTATACGAAGTGTTTGACTATGAGTACAGGGCATAAAACAATACTTGAGTTACCGAGAAAGGAGGAATACTGAACCCCATCTTTGATTTACTGCTGTTATGTTTTTGTATTAAATGTGACAGTCTCACGATTGAAGATATCAGCTGAGAAAAAATAATGAATAAATCATGGGTGTTTTACTCTTTGATGGATAAATGTACAGAAGTTCAGAACTGAAGTTCACAGAAACAGATGTTATTTGATTCATTCCATTAATAATTATTAATATTATTAGTTATAATAATTCCTATTCAAACATGTCTTCATTGACCCCCATTCTCCATTTAGCTATATCGCCTTTTATTGAGGCGATAGTAATGATTAGTGATCACCCTATTTACTAAAAGACAGTGTGTACCGATTTGTCTCTTGGATGGTTGGTTGCAAGAAAAATATCACGCTTTAGCATTTAAGATACGATATTTTAGTGTCATAATAACTCCCCAGTCGGGCCAGTCGTATTTTACCAGGAGGCGGATTTTTCCCAGATCTGGAATTCTCCAAGGCGGATTTTTCCCGGCAGAATAACCCCCGTGGATTGTATGTTTCTACGTTCAAATTGGTAAATTGTAAATAAAATATTAAACTATGAAATAATTAGTTAACATTTTAATTACTTATATATTTGGCTTATAAGATCGAAACTATGGAAAGGTCGGTTACTCGGAACTTCCAAATAATGTGCTCATCCAAACAAAATCAATAATTACTGAAGAAATATCAAATTCAATACAATTTATTTTTGTGTAATGGGAGAATTAAAAATTGGAGAATTGTACATGTAATGAACTTTAAAAAAAATAAGTTCAAATATGTATCAGACGTAATCCAAATTGGTAATTAATTGATATAATATTATGTTAGACTGCTAGAGCATTGATTCTTCATCTTATTGGAGGTACTTTAAGCAACTTGTTTCTTACATGCATTCATTGAACTCATCGTAGTTGAAATGATAAAATATGATTTTATTTGAAAAAAAAAAAAATTATTTTCAGAAAATAAGAAATAAAATATTTTCAAAAAATAAAAATATTTTATTCTCAAAATCAAAATTTGTTTTCAAAATCTATATAGCTATACTGTGTTGGTGCACAAACTATATCACACACCATTTGCACACAAAATCACTGTTTTTTGAAGAAACTGAATTAGAACAAAAACAGAATGGCCAATCCGCCAAACCTCTGAATTGATTCTAATAACCATCGTGGTTCGATCTATCCCAGATTAAATTGGAGATGGTTTAAGAATGAATAAATGGACATAGATTTTTTTGCCCCTTTCACAACAGACCACCCAACCGGATCGCTAACCTAACCCTAGTTCTATCCCGTAATCTAATATGCAAAATATAATTATGTACCACAAATTATAACATTGTATAGATAGACCAGTAAAACTCTTGAGTTATGAGTTATGAAGTTATGAGTTATGGGTTATGAGTTATGAAGTTATGAGTTATGAAGTTATGAGTTATGAAGTTATGAGTTATGAAGTTATGAGTTATGAAGTTATGAGTTATGAAGTTATGAGTTATGAAGTTATGAAGTTATGAGTTATGAAGTTATGAGTTATGAAGTTATGAGTTATGTAGCACTAGAGTAATGAAGGACCTGAGTTATGAAATGCACTTGAGTTATGAAGTAGTTTTCTATGTTTAAATGAGTGCGCGGAAAATTGCCACTGGGAAGTTGCCACTGTGGGAAAACTGCCACGGTGGGGAAACTGCCTCCCGGAAAATTGCCACTGTGGGAAAACTGCCACCCGGAAAATTACCACTGAGGAAAATTGCCACTGTGGAAAATTGCCACTGTGGAAAATTGCCACTGTGGAAAATTGCCACTAAAAAATATATTAACAATATATTGAAAAAATCTATTACTCTATAAAAAAATACCAAACTGAATGCAAAAGTATTCCAATTTTATGTAAAGAAAATTTTTACAGGGATAAACTAAAAATAAATATTTTAGTATATGAAAAAAAAAAACGAACTGAATACAAAAATATTCGAATTTTGTGTAAAGAAAATTTTCAGTGTGCGTTCATCTTTCATTGACAAGTTAAAAAAATATTCAACCATGGAGCGATCAATGAGCCTGAGAGACACATTTCGGTTTGAAATATTTAAACATAATTTAATAACTAATTGATTTGAGTTACTGAAATTCTTTGACTTTTATTGTCTAAGACGTAATTATTTATTGTGAAACTGATGCAACATGGTTTGTTGTTTATCGTGAAATTAATGTAGCAAGATTTGATTTATTATTGAAACTATAATGCAACAAAAAATTATTTATTATTGAAGCTATAATGCAACAATATTTTATTTATTATTTGTTTAACCTCTTCTGGGAAAAATTAAAAACATAAAGCTAAGAATTAATTGCGTATCAGCACACTCACACCCACCGACGGAAGAATTCACTTAGATCGTATAACTTGTCAAAATGAAATGTACACATTGTAAAAATTCTTATATATTAAATTCTGATCAACATTGCATTCAGTACCTATGGTTTTTGTGATTTTCGAAAAAAAAATCAGAATATATTTATATATGTACAGTGGCAATTTTCCGGGTGGCAGTTTTCCCAGTGGCAATTTTCCCACAGCGACATTTTTCCCGGTGGCAATCTTCCCAGTGGCAATTTTCCCAGTGTCAATTTTCCTAGCACAGTTTAAATTATACAGAGTGTTCCGCAAAAATGCACCCCATTTCTGTAAAAAATTATATCTCCAGTAAAAATTGAGATATTCTAAATACAGTGAAACTCCAGGAGTTATGAAGTAATGGTTTCTTCATAACTGAGAGCCACTTCATAATTCATGTTCAGTGATAGTTTTCTGTGATTTAAATCATAGAGAATTTTTGTCATTGAGGGATAACTATGACAAATATTATTCTTATATGGATGTGCTGTGTACACTAAATTTTATACAAAATTGAGGTAATTAAACAAATATTAAGTAAATGTTGTGGAAAATTTATATAGCTACTCATTATTGTACAAAAAATTAATGTATATCATGTCAGTAGTCATTTATGCCTAAATTTAAGTCACTAACAAAAAACATACATAATTTAAATCTCAAACAATAAAAAACACAGTTTATACTCAATACATCCGATTTATTGATAACTTAAACTTGATAGTAAATCTTTGCCTTCCTGATTTACATTTTCATATATAATACTCCATTATAGGATAATGCACAATTATAGGACTAGGTGGTATCCTATATTTGGATAACATGGTACCTATAATAATTATTGGGTATCATCCTATAATTGGGTATTGTCCTATCATTGGGTATTAGGGTACAGTTACTATGGATGCGTATTTAAGCGATTTTTCGCACTGACGACTTCTGATGAAATCGGATGAAAATCAAATTCATACTTTCCAATGGGAAAGCGTACCCTAATGGTACGGTTACCATGGATGCGTATTCAAGCGATATCGTCAGTGTGAGGTGGTTACACTGTACGCGATTTCTTATCGTCAGTATTTTTCTGCCCAATTATTATTGGGGTCTAAAGTCTAAACTATGTTTATTTGAGGTAATGATCGGGAGGAATTAAAAACCTACCTGTGTGCCTCTGAAACAATAGACGCGACGCTAATTTGATTATTATTTTCACTGCACACAATTTTTGAAATACCTAAATAGAAAAATAAGGAGAATATTTTTTTAATAACTATATGGATATTCAATTTTATTGAAAAATAATGTACACAGTAACAACCAACTCAAGCCTTTATATAAACGAATAGGTGTTCTATATATATATAATTATAAAATATCTGTATTATTCCTGATAGTATCTATATTCTATAATAATATATTTTCAAAACGCATGGTAAACTATAACAGAAAACGAAAGTAAGAGAATTAAAAACAAAAATGACCGAATCTGTCGCTAGTCGCATGAAAAATCAAACTCATTTGAACGATGAAGTTGTTCTGACGACTTGTATTCTGACGACTAAATCGCTGCCACTGTAACCACTCCCATTGAAAAGTATGAATTTGATTTTTATTCGATTTCATCAGATGTCGTTAGTGCAAAAAATCACTTGAATACGCATCCATAGTAACCGTACCCGAAGGGTATGGTTACTATGGATGCGTATTCGAGCGATTTTTCGCACTGACGCTATCGTCAGAACTGATCGTCAGTTCGAGGTGGTTACACTGTACGCGATTTCTGATAGTCAGTATGTTTCTGCCCAATTAATATTGGGATCTAAACTATGTTTATTTGAGGTAATGTTAAGAAAGAATTAAAAACCTACCTGTGTGCTTCTGAAATAAATGACGCGACGTTTATTTGATTATTATATGTAATGTATTCACTGCACACAATTTTTGAAATACCTAAATAGAAAAGTATATATAGAGAATATTGTTTATATAACTATAAGGATATATATTCAATTTTATTGAAAAAAATTGTACAAAGTAACAATCAATTCAAGCCTTTATTTAAACGAATATATATATAAAATCGCATTGAATACGCATTCATAGTAAATACACCCCAAACCGCAATTTTCTATTAAATTTTCTCTTCTGTTGTTATCCTACGTTATACTTTAGAGTCTATAGACACTGTAGACTAAAGATACAATGGAGGTGTTTGGTGTACACGACGTCATGAGAGCAACAGTTAAGTATGATACAATGATACAACAAAAAATATAGAGATATTAACATAATCAGAGTGAGTTATTTATAGTTTTATAACAGTATAGATTTATTCAGTTGTTCTAAGCCCGTAAATTGGTACTGAAGTGTGTTGCTCTGATGACGTCACACACTCTATTGTCGCTACTTTGATTATTTTTAGGACATTGAGCACCTATTCAAGGACACATGCAGTTCAGTTTGGTTGAGTCTGTTCAGTGAGAGTAGCTATACACAGTTACTTTATTTTGCTATCTTATCTAACGAATACTACAAAAAAGTTAATATTAGATCATTTTACCATTTCATAGTTGTAAGTTGTGTCACCTGTTACCTTATAGTGTATGTAATTGGCTATATCTTATAATATGGTATTGATATTTTTTATAAATAGTTACATTATGTGTAGGTAAATAGTTGATAAGTCTATATGAAAAGTACAATCACAGTGTCCCACATTCTAATCATTACTAACATCCTCACCATTGGTTCGATTTGATTTCGGTTGGTTTTAAACAATCTCAAGAATTAAGAAATTTATTAGGTTCGCGTTTCACTTGAAATATTATATGTGGTGACCGGAAGTTTCGTTTCTAGGACATTTCGTTACTTGATTGTTTCGTTACCAGATTTTTTGTTCTCGGACGAATGATTATTTTATTGGAAATGAATTTCCCATACATTAATAATTTATATACTACTTTTAACAGTAGCACTTTAAATTAAGGCTCACTTTAAATTAAAGTTTACTTTAAATTAAGGTCTATTTTAAATTATCAAGTCTAATTTAAATTATAAGGTATAATAACATTCATTTTATTCGTTTGCTAAGTATCTGGTAATATATTTATTTTAAACAGAGGTTTAGAAAAATTAAAATTAAATTTCTTTGATTAAAAAAGTTGAGAGTGGAACGTATTAGGATAGAAACGTATTGGGATAGAAACGTATTTGGTTAAAAACGTATTGGGTTAGAAACGTATTGGGATAGAAACGTATTGGGATAGAAACGTATTGGGTTAGAAACGTATTGGGATAGAAACGTATTGGGATAGAAACGTATTGGGATAGAAACGTATGGGGATAGAAACGTATTGGGATAGAAACGTATTGGGATAGAAACGTATTGGGTTAGAAACGTATTGGGTTAGAAACGTATTGGGTTAGGAATGTATTGGGATAGAAACGTATTGGGTTAGAAACGTATTGGGATAGAAACTTATTGGGATAGAAATGTATTGGGATAGAAACTTATTGGGATAGAAACGTATTGGGTTAGAAACGTATTGGGTTAGAAGCGTATTGGGATAGAAACGTATGGGGATAGATATGTATTGGGATAGAAGCGTATTTGGTTAAAAACGTATTGGGTTAGAAACGTATTGGTATAGGCAGTAATTTCTCGAATGTATTCCAAGGCAGTACACACTCCAAATATGTCTGAATTTATCGTGCGCGGACAGAATGCCTACGGACAGAATGCCTACGGACAGAATGCATACGGACAAAATGCCTACGGACAAAATGCCTACGGACAAAATGCCTAACAGACAAAATACCTAACGGACAAAATGCCTAAAATGCTTATATACTTATTTCAAATATTGAAGTTCTGGACAAAAATTTAAAATAAGTTAGACCAAGTGGAAACAAAAAGTTTTGTGTCAGAGATAGTTTATTAAATCACTATCACATTGAATATGAACATTTCTAACTCAGCGTGCTTAGTGTAAACACTCTCTTATTTCATTTCACTGTGTTTGTGATTTATCACTAAAGTGTTTGCTATATTTATCAAATCGCTCTAAAAAAATAAACTTCCTACATCTTGCCATTTTCATTGGATATCTATATTCATCTTCTTCTATTTTCATTTTTTTAAAGATATCTATAATCATCTTATTCTATTTTCATTTTTTTTTAATATTGTTCATTCTTTTAGATGGCTATAATCATCTTCAATCTATAGTGATGTTTGTAGTTGCTTTTGAAGTTCTAAAGCAAGTTAAGTAATTACAATATTTTTATAAGTTAGTACTGACCTGCAATTAACTACTCTGCTTATAAAAAATACCACCAATATTTGTTTTATTCAACTACCTTTATAGCATTAGAAGTTCCGATGGAAAAATTCAATATTTCTTATGAGATGTAACTGGGACGTAGTATAAATTATTTTCTTATGTTTTACAGAAATTAAAAAAAATGTTATTTGATGTTCAATTATGATAAGTTATATTACAATAAAATGTATTTTGTTCTTTATTTACCAATGATCAATCCATTACAGATATCACTTCAATTTTTTCTATTCTGCCCTTTTATTTAAATATGGAGTTAATTCTTTTATTCACTTGGCAACATTCTTTTACGTCATTATTTTACAATTTCCATTTTCTTTATTCATATATCTTGTACATTAGGCATTTTGTCCGTTAGGCATTTTGTACGTTAGGCATTTTGTTCTTTAGGCATTCAGTCCGTTAGGCATTTTGTCCGTTAGGCATTTTGTACGTTAGGCATTTTGTTCTTTAGGCATTCAGTCCGTTAGGCATTTTGTCCGTAGGCATTTTGTCCGTAGGCATTTTGTCCGTAGGCATTTTGTCCTAGTACCTAATTTATGGAGGCTACAATTTTAAATTAGGGGTATGTGGGGAAAGGAATTTACACCGGCGGAATTTTCCCATGCAAAACTTTCCCCAGCAGAATATTCCAAGTGAGAAATTTTCCCAGGTTTATTATTCTCAGCAGTGGAATTTTACCCATGGATTGGTAGATAGTAAATAAATAGATGGAAGAATTAAACTATGATATTCAATTTTATTTTAAATATAAAATTTTTGAATGTAACTTTAAAGGTTATCTCCTGACGATATTATTATTGCTTTAATCAATGAGGCTAATGTTTCCTATCATTTTATTGCAAAACGCATGAAATGTGATATCATATATTTAATTACACACTTTTTTAAAATAATTTTTATATTCAAAACTCTACAATATCTATCTTACTTCAGACGTGCCAAATTTTCAGTACAAAGAAAAAGTAGATATCTTTCGCGCAATTCTCCGATTTTACACAATCTCGAAAACACGTAGCACATTCTCGCATGTAATTTTATGGAAAACCATTTAAATTTTCTATTCAATTTTCTATTCAAATTGCTTTCCCTTTTTCTATTCAAAAAGGGGAAGCAAATGAGGTTAATTCCAAACGTTTGGTAAATTAAATGTTTGATATCTTATAGTAAAATTAAAATACCAGTTTCGTTCAAGTTTTCTTTATATAACTAACTCAAGCATAATATTTTCCAAGATATTATGTATAGTATAGCGTTAACTATCATATTTTAATGAAATGGAACAATTAAATTCATAAATATTTGATTATAATTTACTCCATCACTGTAGGTTCTGCTTTATACCCTTTACCTGCCTTGCACACTCTCGAGATTGTCGCATATTTTCAATGATCCTAAAAACACGCAGCGTATTTCCGAGATTGTGTTAATCGGCAAACGGGTCGGAACATTTACACTGTTTGTTTTTAATGTGAGATATATAGGAATGATCAATCTAATATTAAATATTCGTGTAATTTCGGTGTAAAGTATAAAATAGGTTTACGTAATTTATTCTACAAACGTTTATATACTTCAGAGATTAATTTACAGCCTAAACGATAGCCGGACATTCATTGTTTGCTTACAGAATTCAAATTTGAAATCAAAACAAAGAGTGTGCAATACTTTTCTTCAGAGTCATATTAGTGTTTCATACAATTGTTTTACACAGAGTATGAAAAGTTATATGAAGTTAAATATTAATTGACTGGAATTTTATGTGGTTTGCATATAATGGTTCTAGTCCATAGTTCTACAATATTTTGTAATAAACTCATTTTCCCCGCACCTTTAACATATTGTATAGTTTTTGTTTTGCCTCATTGTTACCTTCGCAGAATGCGGGAAGGTTATATTATTGACGGCATTTATTTATTTATCATCTTTTTATTCGCATAATTGAAAAAGTGTTCAACCAAATTGCCTGAAATTTGATGAAACGATTGGTCAATGTCCAGTGACATGCTGGTAGAATTTTGGGAGCGACCCGGTCAAAGATCAAGGTCATGGTCATTTATAACTCAAAAAGTATTGAATCATATTGCATGAAAATTGGTGGGACGATTGGTAAATATAATAGAACCATTTTGTTAGATTTGGGGAGAGATCAGGTCATAGATCAAGGTCAAGGCCATTTGTAACTCAGTAACTCAAAAAGTATTCAACCATATTTGTCTGAAATTTGATGGTACAATTGGTAAATGTCCAGGAACCATCTGGTAGAATTTTGGGAGCGATCTGGTCACCGGTCAAAGGTCAAGGTCGAGGTCATTTATAACTCAATAACTCAAAAAGGATTGAACCATATTGCATGAAAATAGGTGGGACGATTGGTTATTATCCAGTTAGCAGTTTATTAAATTTTGGGAGATAACGGGTCAAAGCGGCGGGGAAGGTATGCGCTCTACCGAGTGCACATAATCTAGTTATCAAGTATTTTTGTGCTTCGAAATTTTGGGATAAGAAATATAATCCATTGGTGGTCTATTATTTTTTTAGTTTATATTCTGATCTACGACTTGTTTTTATGACTTAAGAAAGTGTTAAGAAAACATTATGTGAGTCCTTATTTCATAATAATCAATAAAAATCATAATTATCTTTTGGAGAGTTAATCAAACAAAATTAAATATTAAATAAATTTATTTCTATATTTACAGCTAAAATAGACAATTTTTAGAATACATACTCCTTCCTTTTAATAATAAATTAAACATCTAAAAAAAATAAGATTAATAATTAAAGAGTAAAATCAACCTTGTTCAAACTACGGACAAACTTGATTTTGGGAGAAGAAGGAGCCATGTAGGAATCTATAGAGCATGCACTCTGTATTGATTATGTTCCAACTCTATCAGTTCTATTTATGTAATCCCTGTATCGTTCTTGGTAAAGTACACATCTGGCCGCTATTCAGAACCTACTTTCAATGACCCTTTTTATATAGTAATTAGTTAATGGCTATAGAACGAACGTAATTATTATACAGTGGAACCTGTATGACAATAACGCAGTATAATCACCAGGAAATAGACAGTCGGTAAAATTAATTAGATTACTTTAAGTTATCTTTCACTGCACATTTTCTATTGAAACTGTTTGACAGGTAGATAAATAAAAATAAAATGTATATTTAGAATGCTGTTATACTAGAACGGATTTACATAATTCGTATAATTTCGTTACGTATTTAAATTGGATATATATAATTTTTACATACAATTGTTTTTGAATTATAATAAATAACGATTGAACCGCAAGATGACGTTGCAATAGATTTGGTGACATATATTATGAACAAAAACGTAACAAAAATAACAATTTATTCACATTTTAGTCAGGGAATATAAAAGTTGCACGGAATTAGAAAAATTTAATTAAATAGTCTTTTCTCTAAAGTTGGTTAAATAGTCTTTTCTCTAAAGTTGATTAAATAGTCTTTTCTCTAAAGTTGATTAAATAGTTTTTTCTCTAAAATTAATTATTTGTAAATGGAGGCTCTGACTATGAACTATTATTAAAGGTGTTATATGTTATAATAAATAAAAAAGAAATAGTCAATCCTCACTCCCAGACTTTCTAATAAATTAATAGTGTCACGCAGGTAAATTGCCTTCATTTATTTCCTTAATGGAGAACCACTCAAGAAAGTCTCTAAAACCTGCTGAACCGAATTCATATTTAATGTTTGATATCAAAAGAAGCTCGATGCAAGCTATATTTATGAGTTTGAGTAATTGGAAGCTATGATTTTTATTAGTGTTTCTGAGGTTTGAGGATGAAGTTACCTCGTGTCACACATGTAAATTGCAGCACTGCTAATTTTAAACAACTTTTTCTGAATAAAAAGCCTATATCCTGCTGAATTGAATATATTCTAAAATGTTGCATATCAAATTCAAAAGGTACTTAATGTTTTTAGGGTAATTTTTTTATTTAGGTAACTATAGTGGTAGCTATTTATGATATATCTAGAGACTAGATTGTAAAATTGTTTGGAATTGGAAGTTAGAAGTCCGCCTTCATTTTCTTTACTTATAGAAAATCTGCGGGTAGTTGAAAGCCCACCAGAACAACTTAAATTACATATAATAATAAATGTATAGAACCAAATTTGAAATACTTTGCAGTTTTATAACCAGTAACCTTAGATCTAATGAATAGAGTAATATAAAACTTAATTAGTGTGGAGGGGAACTTTAAATCCACGTCCACACTAACAATGTTGTGTTCTACTCGAAAGTAACTTATCTATTTATATTAATTAAACCTAAATAAAAAAAAATTATATTCCTTAGTACCTATACTAGGAAATATTTTTTAAGGTTCATTAACCTACCTAAACTAAATGAATTTTACCTATTTCATTTACCTACATTTATATGTTAATATATTTTCTGCATAATACTAAAAGTCGCAGTACTTTAACACTCACAGTACTATATAGGAAAGTTGGTGTTAACAAATTCCATGGTAGATCGATCAGAAGTTTCCATATTGAATCATTGCCCACTTTCCTGCTACTGTAAATGTCCAGCAGTTGGTATGTTACTCTAATTGGACCTATTTTAAAATTTCAGATCCTTTTTAACTAATTAATTTAAAATGTTTTTCTTTAAAATTATATAATAGCTACAATTATTTCAAAAAATGATTAATATTGTAGTTTGCTTCTTATGGAGAAACAAAACAGGACTACGTCCATTGTCAGAAAATGATATACTGGATATCGAATCGCAACCCTTTCCTTATATCTGGTGGAAAATCTTCAATCGATCTCTCCAGGTTTTAGAGTCCAACTCTCAAAAACTCTCTCCCACCAAATTTCAGGTAATTTGGTTACATGCATTTTGAGTTATGCGAATAACAAGATTGCAAATAAATAAAAACCAAAACATATCCTTCCCCAATTTGCGAAAGTAATAATAACATACAAAGTATCTCATGAAAATAACATTATTTAAATGAAAAAACATTGGGATACAAAATGTCTTTATTTATTTTCTATCTAACATTTAATTTCTCAGTTCATAAATTCTGTCTCACTTTGTTATCATTTAATTGATAAATATTATAGTAGAGTATTTAATCTCGATAAGTATTATCGCGCCAGGATATCCTTTTCCCATCTTCTTGTCACCATCTGTTTGAGTTTAAATTTCATACCCTAGTAGAGTGATTTTAAGTGTGAAGTGAATTAAGTGATGTAGAAGTACTGGTAAGTAATTTTTACCTAATTCTAAATTATTGTACACCATGACTCTTTCTCAGACATTGTCTGTTAGGTGATTGCTGGTAGGATATAATTTGCAAAATGTGGAGATGGGGTGTTGTCAGTGATCTGAAATATCTAGATACATGTATAGTGTATACATAGTAAATAAATAGTAAAGTATGCTAAATACAATATTGGAACATCCGAAAATACTACTTAGACGTGACCACGATTAAGACGAGTGACGTCACACAAGTTGCTTCCATTTAAAAAAAAAGAATTAAGCTATTATTCACTTAAATTTGCATTTTCATGGAAATTAACTAAAATAATATTTTTATCACGTTTTACATTCTATTCACTAATAATATTCAACTTGACAGCCTTCAAAATCTCCAGTAGAGTAAAGGTGACTGAAGGATCTAAGACACATTTGTATTTATCTGATTAAGTAAGAATTTTTATTGAAAATGTCATTCGTCTAATTGTGATTAAAATAACCTTTCACTATAGACAATCAGGTTTATATGTTAGATAATAGACATTAAAGTGTTTCATTGTAAGTACAATAGGTTACTAGGTGCCAAATTACATTTTACAAGTTTGCCAATAAGCCAACTTATAAGTGCCGCCCTGGTATTAAAGGGACAGTAAACTTTATAAATTTTTTTAATTTTTTGTAATGAAAATGTTGTTAGTAATTAGTTGTACATATACACACGAGAGTTTATTCGTCTTATATATAACTAACACCAGTAAAAAAAATTAATTAATAATTTGGTTTTAAGTCCAGCGTTCAACGCAGGGTCTCGCTGGGAATTGTTTTTTACAATCCTGATCAAATGTTATCAATTAGAAATATAAATTATTCGAAATCAATTAGTATAAAACTATAATAACTAGGTAGTCTAGTCAGTAGTGTGGTAGCTAGGCAACTAGGCTGTAAGTTTTTAAGTTTAAAAGTTGTAGTTTAACGATCGCGTGCGTATGTTAGTCATTGTTTTGCTCAATCTTTTGTTTACAATGGACATTTGTAAGTCAAGGGTTGATCAGTAGGTTGCGCTGCATTTGCGAATTGATTAATCTAATTTTTTTAAATAGGCATTCAAAAAATAAAATAACAACATTTTATTCTATCATTAATGTCCCTTTATCGATTTATCAACAAGAGAGAAAAAGTTTGTCCAAAGGTTTACCACCCCTTTAAATATATAAGGGTTATCTAGGTTTTGGAAGCTAACCAAACATATTGTTTATTGACATATTCTATCTATTTACTTGCTGCACCTATATAATTCTCATTTTGACATTGCATTGTCTGATTTTGTGTGACGTCATTTGTTTACATCGTTTCTGAAGACAATATCAAGTTCACCGTCAATGAATTTGAAACTTAGTACTTTGCTTCTCTATTTATTTACTATGCATGTATAGACGATAAGTACAGATAGATACATATGTATCGTTTATCGGTATGATTTTAGTAACTCCTGGATGTATCGAGTATCATTGTCACATTAATACTTCCTGGATGTATCATTTATCGGTATCATTTTAATATTTCCAGGATGTATCGTTTATCGGTATCACTTTAATACTTCCTGGATGTATCGTTTATAGGTATCACTTTAATATTTCGTAGATGTATCGTTTATCGGTATCGCTTTAATACTTCCTGGATGTATCGTTTATCGGTATCACTTTAATACTTCATGGATGTATCGTTTATAGGTATCACTTTAATACTTCATGGATGTATCGTTTATCGGTATCACTTCAATACTTCATGGATGTATCGTTTATCGGTATCACTTTAATGCTTCATGGATGTATCGTTTATCGGTATCACTTTACTTTAATGCTTCATGGATGTATCGTTTATCGGTATCACTTTACTTTAATGCTTCATGGATGTATCGTTTATCGGTATCACTTTTTTCATTTCATATTCAGTGGCTGAATAGAACTAGTGCCTGTTCTACCACAAACGGGTGTCCGTAAAACTGCCAGGCGTAAAACTGCTAGTCACTTGCTGAATTTAATAACATTTTAATTTATGGAAAAACGACGTTCGCTCGTAGTTAAAAGAAGTTAAGGGAACATTCATTTTTACTTAGTATACAAAACAAAAATATAGTTAAATGTAGACATATTGATTAGAAAAGCATATAAAATATATTATTATATAAATATTACATAAAAAATCAAATACAATATATAAAATAAAACTAAAACATTTCTTAGAAAATACTAAAAGTAGAAACAAAGAAATAATTGTATTAAGGACAGAATATACAATTTCTTTGTTTATACAAGACATCTCTACATTATCATTTCATTATGGTTTTAATGTCTAATTACTTATTTTTGTGTTTATAATTTGAGAATTGACAAGCCTTCAAGCTTAATATTCACTTGTACTCATTATAAAACAAATTCGAAAGATGTTTGTGAAATATTTACAATCTGCTATCAAACATCAATGATTATCAAACTGCTATTACCTACCTAATTCTCTGACAATTGGATTGCATATTAATTAATGATACTTTTGACATATAAATGGAAATAGTAAAAATGAATGTTTTAATGATATGAAGAATAAAATTGTAAATACAATAAATATTGAACATACATAAGTGATTTAATTTAATCATTTACTTAATTTATAATATACGAGATATAAATGATAAATCTTATAAACATATAAATCCTATATAGATATATTTAAATATATTTATGTTTGTAAAATGTATACGTGACTAAACAAATAAGATAAAAATAGTAATTATGGTTTCTTTGTGTGTTTTGAAGTTTGGTTTACTGTGTGTTTAATAAAGTAGCTTTGTTGAAATACTATTTTCCATTGAATATTAAGTAATCCAATATCTAAATACTTTAGTTATATAACTGTAAAATATGAATGTCCCCTTAATCCCTTAAAGAAAGGCTAACGTCGTTCTTTATGAATTAAAATGTTCTTAGAATGTATTTAAAACCAAATAATATTTCAGAAAAGTAAAAAAGTACATAAATTGCCAATAAGTGCCTGGCAGTCTTCCGCCTGGCAGTTTTCCGAGTACCAACAAACGAACCCTATTAGCACCGGTACACTGCAGTTAAAGGTCATACATGATGGTGTGTGACCTTTATATTATGCATAATTTTCATATTAAAAAATGTCATATGAAAAAAGTAATAAATATATCATAGCAATAATTAATGACACTCAAACTAGGGATTTATTTCCCCTTCAATCCCCCTATGGGTTCAGTGGGGAATCTATTTTACGATTTGTTATCGTCTTTGATTCAATCTTAAACAGGTAAATTACTCTATTCCACAGGAAAATAACAAAGTCAAGTTACATTTTAGGTTCCCCGTCATCAGCCATTTCTCTCATTATTTCAATATTTCAATAAGTTAGTGCTGTCATACATCATTGAGATCTCCCAGAGAGAAATCTAGGGTGGGTCATAGGAGGTTATGATGGGATTCATTGTATTCAGTCCCCAAACTGGCACCCCTATATTTTGATGGGGAATAACTATTTCACAGAGTTTGTCAATGTACAAACTTAGTACAGTCCGATAAGATGTAATTTTTTTTCACTGATAGTCTAGGCAGTATGACAACCTAACCTTTCTTCTGTTTTAGAGATAACAGAACTGCATGCATATGGAGATAAGAAAAGATTAAATAAGAAGTTCTGAATTAACCTAAGCATTAACGAAAATAAAACATGTTAAAAAGAGTTACACTTTTCGAAAGAATTCTGTCACTCTTTTCGACAACTCGACTTACAAATTTTAAACATTATGTGGAGTCTAATATCTCCTGCTACAACGTGATGAGAACTGATTAGAGTTTGAAAATTATACTCAATATTTATTCACATTCTTAATTACCTTCGTCTCGATCCCCTATTTTATTTATTTTGAGTATAAATAAGATATTTTTTTATCTTTTCCAATGCAATATGTTACTTAGGATCTCTTGACTATAGCTGGAAATATATCTGGCTATAGCATATCTTATCATTCATTCCCTGATGATGAGACATGTTTCTAATAACGAAAGAAGAATTACGAATTACCTTTCTTAGAAGTGTCCATTAAACCACCATAAAATATAAAATGAACATCTCGCAGGGATTGTTGTTCTGATTTGTTATCATTGTAACTGTGACTTACTTTGTTACTTCTGGGGCTCGAGTACTTATCTCGGCAATGAAATCACTTAGAGGCGTAGTTATTTTGTTACCTTTTCACTTGTTAATTTGTCTCTATTAGTGCAAAAAGAGAGAAAAATTAATAGTTTTGATTATTAGCAAAGAAATTAACTCTACAAGAGTAAGATATGAATATTCGTGTGATAAATAAATATAAATGAAAATAAACGTGTCATTTCTTACATCAATAATTTATAAGATTCACAGGGTTTGAACTTCTCTCTTTCACACAAATTAGTACCTATTTAAACCTACCATGTCTCAGTCGATGCTCAAATTATTATTGTTTGAGTGTTTATATCATATCCCAAAAATATTAATTCAAACAAGATTAGGGATGAGGAAATTTGAATTTAGTATACGATACACAATGTTTATATAAACAAATATTCACACAAACAATTGAATGTTTTGGTCACTATTGGAATTATTCTGTATTGAACGTTTGCCAAACTTCAGAAAAGTGTTATTTATATCAACAGATTTGGAAATTTAAAAATATTTGGCTCATTCAGTTTTTACTCCAAAGTAACGTGTTTATTTATTAACTCAAAAGGCTATATATTACCAATAAATAAAATTACCAATCTAAGAATCATTTAGTTTACTCCTGAATCAAGTAATGAGACACTCCATGGTCAAAATGACCAAATGGCCTCAGCATGTATCAGGATGAGTGAGGTCTTCCTTGTGCTTACCCAGTTTGTTACCTCTAGATATGCTATATACCGTTATACGAATAGTCTACCAATGAATTTATCCAATGTATGGTACAACAGGTAATAGATGGTAAAAAATAAGTAACCAAATGATCGTTATTCATTCACTAATTTGTTGTTTTCTCTTTCTTTAGATTGTACTCTTGAGAAATGTCTCTTTCAAAGAAAATGACCGAACTAGGAATACCTCTCACCACACTCAATTTAATGAGAAATGATCTCATGAAATTTAGCTGTGGACCTCTGGTCTACCGGATCATAATTGACTGGGGATTCGCTAAACCTGATGGCGTCAAAATAGTAGATCACATCCACCATCTGAAAATTGGTGATACTATTAAGAAGAAAAAATTCCCAAAATGGCTAAAAGAAAATGAAATCAAACTTGATAAAGATTCTTTCTCTGACTTTGATATAACAGCACTGCATGATTTCCTCCCAATTCTCTGCAGCAATAAAATTACTCAGAGAGGAGAAATAGAGAATGATGAACGAATGAAAGATCCTAACTCTGTGGAGAGTCTGCTCAAAGAAATCAAAGACTTCAGAAATGAAGTGAGTCACGAATATTCAGGAGCTGTTAAAGATAATATTGGTAAGATGAGAGACACTATGAGAGAATGTATCAGAGCTGCTGGCAAACTCTACGACAAAGATGACGCTGAAATTGATGAGAAGGTGAAACTCTTGGAAGATGAATTTGACAAAATATTTCTTGACACAACACACTTCTATGAAAACAGAGTGAAGTATATCGCTCAAAAAATCTCATCTGAAGTCCCATCATATATGCTAAAGAGATATTCACCTTACTTCTCTGTTCCTCTGCCGGGTAGCTCCAAAAAGATAGATACCTCAGATATCTTTCAGTGCTCTAACTTATCTATAACAACTGAAGAAAAAGAAGGTAGAGATGGTAGAACGAAATTTAACAAAACAGTATTTCCGTGTACCGAACTATACAACAACACACAAGAGAAGTTTATTGTTATAATTGGGGGTCCTGGTTCAGGGAAAACAACTCTGATGAAGAATATCTGTCAAGATATTTTACAAACATCAGTTCGTTGTAGTTCACCGAGGTATGACAAAATTGAACAATTCAAAATCCCTATATACCTCGAGTGCAGGTATGAGTTACAAATAAATCTTGCCAAATTTCTTAGAGAAAGTCTGAAAAACTTTCTTTCCCCTGAAGATGACATATACGAAGCCTTCAAAATTATGAAAGGCTTAGTGTTTCTCTGTGACGGCTATGATGAAGTTACTGACAATTGCCGACAGCTCATCGACAGCATCATAGCATTCTGCAGAGATTACAACACTAGTTGCATTCTCTCTTCCCGAGTTGATGCAGGGAACACTTTTGTCAGAGAGCTGCAAGAAAGGAATTTGAACTGTACAAAAACGTTCATCGAACCAATTAGCATGATGAGCAAAAAAGTGAACTACCTGAGGAGCTATGCTGGTAAGATGGATGATTCTATTAACACTGACAAGTTGGTGAATAGCTTTGAGAATCTAACTGCAGCTGCTCAAGAAGTTTTTTCTTCCCCAATTCTTTTAGCTTTATTCATCTCCTTGTTCGTGCATGATCCAAAGTCAGTGTCTCAGATGAAGAATGAACAAAGTGCTTACGAAGCAGTTCGAACTAATTTCCTGCGTGAAATGGAGAGAAAGTTAAGAAATGCTTCTTATCCAATAGGAAGAGCTGAAGATGTTGCTTATGTGCTGGGTAAATTTTGTCTTGAACTTTTCAAGACAAGGAAATACTTCTTGGATAAGAAAGATCACTCCAAGATGGTTGCTGAATGCGAAAAAATAGTGGGAATGCCTGACAATGTGAACATTCCCAGTTTGCTATCTTGCATCTTAACGCCAGAACATTCGATCAAATACACCGATGATACATCCTACCAGTTCTTTCACAGCACTATACAGGAGTTCTTTGCAGTCAAATACGTAAGTGAGAATATCAAGAAGCTTCATATTGACAAGAGAGTACTTCATTATAACATCGGAAAGCTTCAAGATGACAGGAATTCACGGAATCAGTCGGATTCTAGTTTTTTCTCTAATATGAAAAAGGCAATTGTAAGAAACTCTATTGTAAGAGCTTTTCAAGGAAATAAGAATTCGCAGAGTCAATTAGTTTCCAGTTCCGCAAGAGCTTTTAAAGATGATCGTTGTTCACAGAGTCAATCGGATGATAGACAACTATCAAAGCTTCTTCAGGCCTTGGGACTTGATGAATCCCAGAGGGACATTAACGAGGAAGTGGAAAGGTGAGTCATTGTTAATAAATTTCTAAATTAAACATTTTGAAAATTTAATTGCAATCAATTGTTTATTCTACAGGGTGCGGAGAAATTCCCCGATCAAATTTTATTTCTTAAATTAAAAATGTTATTTATTTACTAAATTTGTCCATTTATATCTCATTCTCTTCCTATAATCATATACTTCAATGTTCCAGGTCTAAATTTCGATAAATTTACATTGTCTTTTGTAAAAATGAGTCAACGTGAGGGTATTATTCAGCTACACGGCGCGGGGAAGACAAACCCAGAGATTGTTAAGCTGTAAAAAGCACCAATATCGACTGTTTGGAATGCTGTTAAACGCACTAAGAACTGGAGACAACAGGTGATCGACCCAGGTATGGACGACATCGCTCTACACGCACTCCAACCAAAATCAAAGCCATTAGAGAGCGGATAAGGAGGAACCCCCCAAGCGAACAATGAGAAAAACATGAATAGTAGTGATTCACTACATGATTCCAATTCACATGTTACATACGAGATGACACAAACGGTCTAAAAAAAGATTATGCAGAATGAGTAATAACTACAATCATTTATAGAATGATTAATGATCAATTACTAAAATGAAACAAGGATTGTTAGGTGCAGCTCCACTTCATGAATAACTGACTTTTATAAAATCAAAAACTGTGCAATTTTATAATTCGAGCAATTTTGTTCATTCGAGCAATTTGATAATTCGAGCAATTGTTCATTCAAGTAATTGTTTTTCGGGCAATTGTCTTTCGAGCAATTGTTCTTTCGAGCAATTGTTCATTCGAGCAATTGTTTTCGAGCAATTGTCTTTCGAGCAATTGTTTTCGAGCAATTTACCGGCTATCATCGAGGATACTCTGACTCCAGTGAAATGGGATGTATATTTTTAATGAAATCCAGGCTAAAATTTTCACTTGTTTACGATATTTATTAAATTAGAAGTTCTAAAGATAGAAATAGAAATTTATTGCTGAAAACCAGTGGCGTGATTATTCTTTTTCAGTTGTGAAGTATTGACTGTGAAAATAGGCTGTCTCTATAGTGCTGTGTGGTGACACATTAGTTTTTGGGGAAGTGAATATTTGAACTACATAAGATATATAGAAGATTAGGATTTATTACATGTCTAAATATATATAGTACTAGTTATATCGTAAGTGATGAAATGGATTTGAAGTTTCAGTAATTTACAATCTAGGGGTTACCGGTAACTACGCCTGCAACCCTATAAAATTTAGAAAACTGAAAATATTATTTAGGTGTATATATTATATAGATTAATGATCAATTGAATAAATTAATATGGATTTTCATTTTAAATAATAGTATCTAAATTCTATTCGATAAAACTGTGTTTATAACTATTTAGGAAGTAAAAATGAATATTATATTTAGGTTGATAGTTAGAGGTAAATGATTGGAATATCAAGTATAGTGTTCGTAATATGAGGGATGCACTATATTTGGTTTGTGTGTTATAAAAGTTTGTTTAGGATTAAAATTAGGAGGATAAGAGTTTGATTGTATTATTATTATTAATTGTATTAGATTATTATAAGGATTATAATTTTGGGGAATGAGTTCATTAGCGAGTACATGGGTGTCTATTCTTCATTAGTGGTAGAGATCTTGATAAAAGTATCTAAATTTTCTGTGTCTACGATTAACCAACTACTTCTGTGAATAGATTTCCTAGTTGGTTTTAGATCATTCCCAAACCTTACTGAACTAGTGGACCCAAATATCCAAGTGATGCTCTATATGAAGCACGGTGGAATGATCGGTAATAGTGATATTGGGCAATTGATGACCCGTGGTCTTAGCCAGTGCTAATTATGAACCCCCCACTGCCCCTTATATTTTAGTTGGTATTCTTTTGAAGGTAAAGCAGCAATACTTAATTATAGGTTTAATTATTTTCAAACTGAGTAGATGAATGTACTCCCTAATTTGATTTTAATGAATATATAAAATTTGAGTAGTTATTGAATAACTCTTTGTAAAATAGATATAAATGAAGAAATATATTGCATATTGTTTACTGATAAGTTTCTTTGGTATGTATAAATTTGGTAATATTTTTCCTATAATCCCCACCCCTCCAGGCCTTCCAAGCTTGGGCTGTGACCTGGTCTTCTTAACTGTTAACTCCCCCTCTCTCTCTGATCCAACCAAGTTTGGTGGATGGAAGTATGGATGGAGAACCCTGTGGGATCGACTTCAACACCCCCCTCCTTCCACTCTTTCGTCTCTGCGCTCTCTTTGATCCAACCAAGTGTGGTGGACGAGAGTCAGATGGAGGACCCTGTTGTTTCGTCATCAACAACCTCCCTCTCTGCGCTCTCTCTGATCCAACCAAGTTTAGTGGACGGGAGTCAGACGGAGAACCCTTGAATTTCGTCCGTAATACCTCCCCCCCCCCCTCCGACTCTTTCTGACTCAACCAGTCTCGGTGGACTGAAGAGTTTGATGGTGGCCCCTGAAGGATTATAACCTCGTCTTATAATCTAGGTTAGCTCCCCACGTTCTAGTTCAACCGATACTGGTGAACTGATCTATAAACTGGGGAGTTGACTGCATGGTGGACCGACTTCAGCTTTGAAATCCTAACCTAGAGATTGGGGGTTTCAATATTGAAGCGAAGTATTTCTTGTGAATTTTTACCAGATCTACACATTATATTCTTGAATAATCTCCAGTACTATGTTTTCTATGAGCCATTTTGGCTTAGTTAATTAAAAAAACGATATAGAATTATATTAACTATTTTCATTGTGTGTATATTGATTGTGTGATTGGTGATGTTGTAAATGTAGAATGAATGTGTGGCTTTTAGTCATTTGTATTGAATATTAAATGAAAGAAATGTTTAAAGGAAATGTAAGTAAATAAGGTGTTCTCTGCTTGATTATAATTATTCTAGCTTACTGTAGATACTTTTTAATGATAGATGATATCAGATGAGAAAAAAATAGATTAATTATAAAATGCTGAAATAAAATATTAGTTATTGTCAATTTATCATATATCAAATATCAATATTGATAACAAAATACATCCAACTTTAGCATTATTTATCAGAATAAACTAAATTCTATCAGTGAACTAATCTAACTTGTTATTCACACTGTTCAAAAATTTAGTTCGTTATTTATTTTATCACAGACTTAATCTTATCAACCCGATGGAAGGACAGAGTTTCTCATACTAAATATATTTTGCTAATAAACAAATCACATGTTATTTGTCACAGGAGAATCATGTTAAAGGTTAACAAGATCTGCTGCTTTTTACTTAGCTTGTTTATTCTCCATTATTCCTTCATCCGTGGCTGTCTAGCGTTTTATGCCGTGACAACAGTGACTTTTAACCGACAACAACAGCTCTGTTGTTCGTTTACCCACTGTAATTAGTTCATAGTTATTATAATGCGCACTGTATTTTGTTTACTGACTCACTGTCTGTTTATTTTACAGACTGTATATTGTTCTTCACTTTATAAATTTTACTCAGTGTATATTCTTCTTCAATTCGTACAGTTTAAAATGACAAATTAAATCTTGGAATCGGTACTTTCGTTTTGAATTTAGTTTGTGGTTAAATTCCTTGTAAACATTACAATGTTGGGCCAACGGTGGCCAAATACAGATCAAAACTCTGGGTCAACGCAGTCATAACGGTCTTGATGTATTGGGCCAGCACAGGCCCGACGTTGGCCCACCTCACCGATGTCCACCATCCCAGAACAGTATAATTACGTATAACCGAGTTGTTTCTGGTGTTTGATCAGTGCAAAATCGACGTTTTGTCATTTCATTGGCCTAATTCAGGCAAATGACTTATAAACGTCTCATATTGCATATGTCGGTAATACTTAATGATACCGGTTTACGGCCAGTGCTACTTTTATACTAGAGTTGTTGTAGCGGCCCTCTATCTTTTATCTAATTATTCATATCTTGATATTAGCTGTCCTAACAAAAATGTGCTAACAATATATTTTATAAGTATATTTTTTTTCTCAACAGGTATGGTAATATCATCAAACTTCTGATGTTGGAAACCCTAAATAATGGAGAGATATCAAAGTACAGCGACACCTTCAATCTACTTCTCAAGGAATACTATAAAACAAAGAACACAATTTTTTATGGTAATACTACTTACTATCACTTGGATCTCATTCTGTCATCAGATAGCAATGAAGAGATTATCAGCATTGTGTCTGACTGCATGAGAGGCTTGGAAAGGTATGACTTAAAGTACTACAGACACCTCAGGGCCATGTATGATGTACTAAAGACAATAAAAACTGAAGTTAAGATTCGCTTTATCTCTGAAGAGGTTACAAACACTCAGGATCTAATCAAATTGCTGACAGTACTGGGAGATGACAGTGAAATCAAGCTTAATTTACATTATAGTTACAAAAATTACGAACCGCTGGAGGGAGAATTCTACACACAGCTCAAGAATAGCAAGTTAGTTACTTTTATGTTGTTTATAGTACCTCAATTTTAATCTTAATTAACTAAATACACTGACTTAAGTAGAGAGTTAGCTATAAAAAAATATGAATAAATAATGATATCAATTAGTTTTATATTTATATTATAATAATATATTATAAATATAATATTAGTATTATATTAATGTTTTAATAATATAATATTATCAATGATATACAAATGCTGAGTTTATTCACCAAATCCTTTATTTTTTACTTATATTTCATCAATTGTGTTTTATTTCTTTCTCACATTAACATCAGGTGCAAGGTAACTGACTTCACAGCTAGCATTTCATCTGGGAAACATCTCTCCATTGCTGTAAAAAGTTTCAGAGGTAAAAGGGATGGTAGTCTGGCTATCAGCGCTCCGTCAATGTTCAGCTTTGCAGTCTTAGAGAAACACAGAGGAGACCTATGTGAGTGTATCAGCTGTACTGCTGAAAAACTAACGGTTATTAGTAATTGGTAATACTTTGCTATTATTATTAGATTTTTTATTTATACTTCCTATTGATTCATATCAAATATTTTAATCCTTCCTTTTAATATGATTTATAATATTTACTTATACTGAATATAACTCATCAGTTCACTGAAAATAGACGTGCCTGTGTCTGTATCGCTCTGACACTCACTTGTTTACACTGTGTTCAAAAAGTGAAATTTGGACGCTACTCAAGACCTGTCTGGGGAAAGTAGAACTATCGTTCAGTTATTGTCTACAAAAATCAACTATGTGATACGCTCCTTCACTTTATTGTTGAAGGAACGGAATGATAATATAAAAAAAAACTGGAAGAAAAAGTTTCTTCACTCAAAAATAAGTTTCAACAGTTTGAGGAGAAGATAGATGACTGAGATTCACTTCAGAGGATAAATAACGTTATCATTTATAATTTTATAACATAATACAGGCTATGACGGAAGAAGAAAAATGCCGTAAATTGATAAGTGGTCTCATCAAGTAGATGCCAGTGAATATCAAGATGGCCGATATCCTAGAGGTTCATCGAGTAGGTAAATATCAGCCATCCAGAATGAAAGCAAAAAAAAATATTCTCGTTAGAGTGAGTAATAACGAAATTAAACCTGACCTCATCATTTCTTGTATATCTACAAAGCCTGAGGGCTTTTAAATCTTTTACCCAAGTGAAACAAGCTTCTTTCTTCATATACTGCAACGAGCGAAAATAAATTTCCCAACATCATATCTATCTGTAATAGCGTTGACATGAGGGACTTGGTTTGGATACGAAACTTTCATTTGGATATGAAAGCAACTCGAATGACAAATAATAGTGAAACTTTATTAGATAACATTTCTGTTCACAATACATTTCACTTCTTACATGCAATCCTATGTGTGGATCTCTCTGATCATCTTCCTATTTTTCTAATATCATATATACAGGTGTACGACACTTTTGTTGCTAAACTTTAACATAAGGTTGCATTCGTCGAAATAAACACTTTTTATTCTATGAAGGTATGGTTTAAAATGCTTAGTTAAAGAGTTACAAGGTTAGGAAAGTAGTATCTGTACCATTTATTATTATTAGTTAATATTGTTTTTAATGTTGCGATAAGAAACAAAACATTTTTAACAGTAATTATTATGAGCACAAGAAACATAATCTTAAATTTACAGAAATGTGTTCAATTTGCCGCCCATTTGTTGCGATGCAAGCGTTCAAACGTTTGTCTTGCAAGGATTCGTGAAACACCTAGTGTCTTTGCTTGCGTCCGCCAATCATTGGACAAACATTTGAACGCCTGCATCGCAATAAATGGGAGGCAGTTTGAACACATTTTGCAAACATGTAACCTATTTTAAGATTAAGTTTCTTGTGCTCCTAATAATTACTGTTAAAAATGTTTTGTTTCTTATTGCAACATTAAAAAAAATTTTCTTAACTAATAATAATAAATGGTACAGATATTACTTTCCTAACCTTGTAACTCTTTAACTAAGCATTTTAGACCATACCTTCACAGAATAAAAAGTGTTTATTTCGACGAATGCAACCTTATGTTAAAGTTTGACAATAAAAGTGTCGGACACCCTGCAGAGATATTTTCTGTAACTGTGCAACTTCAAAATGTAAAATTTAAATACCGTGCAACTAATGATGAAGCACTTGATTGTGTTTTCCATGATAATTTTGTGCATGATTTATATAGTTTCATAGATTATAACTGCGTTTAATGGTGTCATAGTTATCTTCGCAGAATGCGAAAGATTATATTTTAGGGGGAATTTATTTATTTATCATCTTGTTATTCGCATAACTCAATAAGTATTGAACCAAATTGCATAAGAATTTGGTGGGACGATTGGCAAATGTGCAGGAACTATCTGGTAGAATTTTGGGAGCGATCCGGTCAAAGGACAAGGCCAAGGTCAATTATAACTCAAAAATTATCCAATCATATCGCATGAAACTTGGTTGAACCAGTTAATAAAATTTTAGGAGCAATCTGGTGAAAGGTCAAAAATCAAGGTCAAAGCCATTTATACTTCAAAAACTATTGAACCAAATTGCTTGAAATTTGATGGGACGATTGGCCAATGTCCCATAACCATCTGGTAGAATTTTGAGAACTACCCGGTCAATGGTCAATGTCAAGGTTATCTGTAAATCAATAACTCAAAACTAGTCAACCAAATTTCATGAAACTTCGTGGGACGATTGGTCATGTTCCAAATACCAGTTTATTAGATTTAGGTTGCGAATGGGTTAAAGGTTGAGGTCAAGATCATTTATAACTCAAATATTATTGGATGGTCAAGGTCATTTATAAGCGACGGCGAGGGATGCGCTCTACCGAGTGCACGTAATCTAGTTGAGCTATGTAATATTTTTTTTGTATTATGATAAGCACTGTCCTCTCTGAACTAACACTAGATCGTTTAAAGATGATTTGACAGTATCTTGAAGAGTGACGTTAGGAAACGTGAAAAATATTCAATTTTATTCCGTCAGAGTAAAATAACAGAGAATGTATGTATAAGAGCTTTAGAAATAGTGTCACTAATATAATAAAATATTATAAGGAAATGTATTATGACAGCTTCTTTGATAGATATAAGCATAACGTTATAGAAACTTGGAGGGTTGTTAATGATATTTATTATAAAACCCAACGTAACAAGAAACAAATCCTTCAGTGAAAAAGGTAATCACGAACGGTAATGAAGTAATAGACCCAAATAGTATATGGGATGCTTTTTTAATAAGTATTTTGTTAATATAGGTAAGAAACTAAGAACATTACTGATTCTCTTCAATCCTTTGACGTTACTTACAGAAGCCTTCTTTCGGGAAATTTTTTGAATACAATGTATTTAAATCCTGTTTTTGATGACGAAATAAATAGAATTATTTTGTCAATAATAAGTCATCACAAGTTGATTCGTTTTCATGTAAAGTACTAAAGATAATTTGTCCTGTGATTTCTCTTTTGTTGTGTTCATTGATAAACATTTCTATTCTATTTCCTGACTGCCTTAACCCTAATGAGTTTGACGTGTGTTTTCTTGGTACATCCTTTTAAAATTACTTTTTATCTCTCATGTCATTCCTCTAAATTTAACGGCCTATCTCACCAAATATATTTTTGTATTTAAAAGTTAAAAAATATTTACGTATCAGCGTAAATTACGTAAATTAGGAAATTAAGCTCAAATCTGTTCACGTTTTCATTGAGTACAGACACATGCACGAGCTGTGATTGGGCCACATTCCACCCAATCACAGATCTGCTCTCTCAGTTGCCAATGTCTTAAATACCTATATATTTATTTCTCATTATATGTTCAATATTTTAACTTGAAATTTGGTACACATTTGTTTAGCATATGTAATAACAACTTGTGAGAAATACAGAACCATAGGTTTATAAATAAGACATGGATTTTTTAACACATCCTCAAACCTTCCCGTTCATTCTGATAGTCAAACTCAAGGGTTAAGATTGCTCGCGTAGTTCCTGTTTACAAGAGTGGTGATAGATCAAAGTTGGATAATTCCATTCCTATTTCAATTCTCCCTTTAATTAGTAAAGATTTTGAAAGAATATTTTATAATTGTTTGTATGATTATTTGTGTAGGTATGGTGTTCCTTCTAAGCAGCAGTTTTGGTTTTCAAAAAGGAAAAAAGACAATTGATGCTATTCTCGATTTCTTTTTATTAAATTTTGTTAACTTTATGTAGGTATAGCTATAGTTAAGCGTAGCATTTTGTTTGTAGCGATTTATTCTTTTTTAATGGATAGTGATTATTTCTCAATTAATACAAAATAAAATAATAAGTATATCATGGTGTATATGTGGTCACGCATTGTATTAATTTTTGTGAACTTGCTTTTTTTTTAATTTTTATCTTTTGGTAAGTTGCTCACGAAGTTTTTTGTAACTTAATTAGGCTCAGAGTTTGATTTTTTTTCATTTATGTATGCATAAATTTATTGTAATCTTATAACTTTGAATATTCAATTTGAATTTTATTCAAAAAATCCACATAATCTTCACATTAAAATTTAATATGGTAGTCCTTCCTACAATCAATACAAGGTTTTATGTTTTTATTCATCGTTATATTTTTGGTAAGAAGTTGATGATAAAACATAATAGAAATTTAAAAATGTTAATTATGTTTTTTTCAAAAGCTTACATTTAATTAAGTTATATTCTAATTATCTAAATATAAAATATTTTTCAAAAATAAATTTAACAGATAAACACTATCAACTAATTCTTTAATCTTTTCTTTTGATCGTATTTTCAGCTGAAAATTAGATAATGGTTATGTGATGGTGTCACTTGTTCACTAGAAACTCGCCATACACCGTTTTGAAATAATTATGTTTTAGATTAAGTTTAATTTTAGAATTTCCTGTTTACGTATCTTGACTACAACCTTAAAAGCTAGACGCCCTATTTATAGATGAGATAACCGGCAAAACGGTTACTCTTCAGCACTTCGTTTTAAGTATAACTATGGTTATGGAATAAAGGAATTAGACTGGAAGCTTCGCATTAGGGTGCGTTCACACTACAAGCGGAGCAGAGCGGCGCGCTCGAAAAATTAATGTATATTTGACGCTAGCAGCACCGCTAGCGTCAAATATACATTAAATTTCGAGCGCGCCGCTCTGCTCCGCTTGCAGTGTGAACGTGGCCTTACTCTCCTCATCTCTCTCTTTCAATTCCGTGGCGCAGCACCACGTCAGTAAACTAAGTGAGGATATCTCCGCGAGATAACAGGTCAACATACGAAATTGGGATCTTTCCGCGAGAAAACAAGACACGAAGATAGTAAAATGGAGTGGTCCGGACAACATAAACCTCCAGTGCACGCTACAGTTGCAGGGCACGAAAGCTGTAAAAAGGAACTGCATCAACTTCTCTGCGAACAACTTGAATCTGATTCAACACCTGAAAGTGCCGAACAGTGGTCTCGAGGACTGAAGCTACTTTTCCAAAAGTATAATGCCAAAGTCAAGGCATTGATGAACCACTATGGAAAGACTGGTTCTATCAGTGACCAAATATAGAGAAAAGAATACTCTTAAAGATGAAGTTGATACTGCCCTTTGTTTTGCCAAATCCTGCATCAAACACTCTGGCTTAGACAATGACTCTGTTTTTTGCGTAACAAGAGAAACGCACTCTTTGATGAAAACTATTGAAGAACATCGACCTGTCAATAATGAAGCTGTTGGAGCTAATTTTGATTCAATAAAAAATTGTGATAATTTTTCACATATTGTAGAATTTAACAAAAAACCACATGAAAACAATCCATTAAATATTGGAAGTCTAACAGCCAATACTCGACAAACTGTTAATGAAAATGCTGACTAAGAAGCCTCTCCCATGATTCTGTCTTCTCCAAAAGTGAATGATTCTCATCATCAAGAACCACTTGAAACTTATCAACCTAAAATACAATTCCTTCTGCCAATTATATGCTCAATTGCACAGTGAGGAGGAATGCATTACAAAATAGCCAAAGCCACACAAATTTCTTTTCGGATTCTGTTTCATTTCATCTGATTAAACAGGAATTGTTTAAAAAGCCTGCTCCCACTTTCAAAGGAGATACAGCGACAAAAGTACATAATGGCAATAAGCTGAGAAATTTTTTTAACCTTTCAAAAACGAAACATCAAGTGCAGAAAGAATATATTAATTATGGATCTTCTCAAAGGACCCAGCAGAGATCTTTCTCAACAAATCAAACTGGGAAAGATGATAAAGTGAATTCCTCCTACAAGGAATATGGTCAAATGGGTCAATCAAACACCATAATTTAAGGATCAGTTGGACAAAAATGATTGTACCTACGTGTGAATTGATTACTGCGAAAGCAGACTAACACAGCTGATGAAGTAGAGGATTCTACTTCAAGTGGGGAGTGTGATGGTGTCACTCGTTCACTAGAAACTCCTCGCCATACACCGTTTTGAAATAATTATGTTTTAGATTAAGTTTAATTATAAATTTTTTCTGTTTACGTATCTTGAATACAACCTTAAAAGCTAGACACCCTATTTATAGTTGAGATAACAGGCAAAACGTTACCCCTCAGCCTGAGAGTATATATTCTTACAACTATGTAGAGAGAGTGAGCTGTTCCAGTGGTGCAGGGCCAAGGTTCATAGACTATAACAGGTTAAACGAATTGGGAAAAAATTGTCATTGAGAAAACAACATTTTCTGTCTTGCTTCTTGAATATCTCTTAAACGGTAGATTAAACTTGCGCGTGAGTCAGAGTAGAATTCTTTAGAATTTAATAATCTATCGAATGGTATAAAAAATATTTTAATGAAATGGTTATTATCACTGCAAAACCAACAAAAACTAATTGCTATTCACTACGACAATTAGCAATGGAAGGAACAATTTCTGTCTTTCTTCTTGAATATCTCTTAAACGATAGATTAAACTCGGGCGTGAGTCAGAATAGAATTCTTTAGAATTTAATAATCTATCGAATGGTATAAAAAATATTTCAAAGAAATGGTTATTACCACTGTTAAAAGAACAAAAAGCTAACTGCTATTCACGTCGTTGTCCGTTGATTAATGGGCACTGGTCAACATTTTAATCTGCTTTAATTAATGTAGCTAAAAGCCTAAAATAAAAACAAACATAATATTGCAATAATGAAATAAGAAATAAACAATGTAAAATGTCAATTATTTGTAACATAGGTTTCATAGGTTTTAATCTAAAGAAAAGGTTTTCATCCAAAGAATTTGTAGACTCAGCTCTTAGTAACATTTCGTACTATTTATATTCGTTTAACCTGTTATAGTCTATGAACTTTGGTGCAGGGCGGTCTTGTGCGCCCAATTTCTTCAGTGTCCAGAGTGACACAATAGAAGAGGAGTGTGTCACAGCTCGCTCCGTCAGGTGTATATAATTTTGCAATGATGATTAATTATATTAATTTTGTTTTAAATTTATTGGGAACAATTCTAAAGGTTTTCAAACAAAATTATTTATTATTTTGAATTTATTTCAATGTGGTATCATGATTACAAAAGAGAGAGATAAAAATTATTCAAAATGAACATTTAGATAAAATAAATGATCTTCAAAATGCAATTGAAGATATTTCAATAATATCGTTTGTAGCTATACTACCACATGTTGAGAGAAAAATCCAGCACCTCCTGTAATTAAATAGAGTTAATATTATAGAGTCATAGACGTAATATTATACACAGCAGTCACTTGACTCCAAAATAGGGTGCACCCAAAGCGTCCTCCTAAGCTGAGTTAAAATGTTAGCCACTGGCTCACCACTTGCCCTCAGCACTTCGTTTAAGTATAACTATGGTTAAGGAATAAAGTAATTTGACTGGAAGCTTCGCATTACTCTCCCCATCTCTCTTTTTCAATTCCGTGGCGCAGCACCACGTCAGGTTAAGTGCTAAGTAATTTGTAATGATGTATAACATACATGATACACTTACAACTGACTGTGTTAATGCTATTGTTTCTTTTTACTTTAGTAGTTAAATTTAATGGTGTTTTTTAAGAGATTTCAGTTTAGGAATTTATACTAATTTATACTAAGGAAATAATTGAAAGAAAGGTATTGAAGACCTCGCTTTACTCTAAGGACTCTGAAGGGAAACACATAAATAATAAATACGTGTCTCACCCAAACACTTACTACTTTAACTCACTATAATTGCTACAATTTTATTTACTTTGCAGCTCTGACTGTCAAATACTCCGAAGACTTTTCCATTACTGGGAATAATCCTGTTAGAGACGAAACCTTTCTGACAATAGAACACATACCTGCTGATGGCAAAGACAACATATACAAGCTACTGAAGTACTTGTGTCCTAAATCAAAAAAGTGAGTTATATTTAACTTGCAACTTATATTGGATATAGATGTGAAAAGAGCAGTTATAGTTAACTTAAATACCTTGTAAATAATATCGGTAAATATTTTTAGAACATTAATATATGTAATTAATCCATTAAACCTATATTTACAATTTGAAACTCAATATACTCAGTTACAGTATAATATTATACAAGACTAATGAAGTTGGAAATTTATTATTTGTGTTGTTTTTTCAAATCACTAAATCATCGATTCTTTAAATAGTTGCGTAAAAACCGGGTCTAGGCTATTATTCCGAAAACGAATTGGTCGAAACAAAATTTTCCGAAAACTAATTCGCCGAAACGGATTCTCCGAATACGTGTTTGCCGAATCCCAAATTTGCCGAAAACGGATTTTCCGATGTACGGATTTGCCGAAGGACAAATTTTCCGAAAGATAAATTTGTCGAAAATCAAATTTAATGTATTTAAAAAGAACATCATGTGGGTCTTTGTAGTTCTCATCATCATATCTTAGGCATAAAAAAAAAACATTTCTTATAAAAATTTGAGATTACTGTTGCTATATAATTTAGTTTTCCGATAATTCCATTTCATTTTGCTAAATTCATAGATCTAACTGTATATATTGAATATTAATTTGTTTATGGCATTTAACTGAAACAAATTTATTTATGCAAGTGAAACAAACATTGGAGCCTGAGGTATATGGGGGATAGTTATGTTATTCATAACTGACAATCATTTATTTTGAACGTAATAAATGGAATAAATATCAATAATGTCAGCCACAACACACCTGTATGAACACTATTCACAACTGAATAAAAAATAAGAATCCCATGCGTGCTTCATATGGCGTAATTATACAAAGAATTTTAGTTTAGCAATCACACAAAGTTGTTTACATGTAGCTTATTTAAATAACCGTGTTTGAGCTAATATAATTTTAGTGGGGATTTAACGTCTGCTTCAACCATATCGTTGATTAGATCGATGACGTCAAAAAATTAAATACAAGGAATTGGCAGAAGCAGTTTGAAAGGAAAGTTTCAAACAAGCTTATGGATGCAGAAAAACTACTCCCTGACTGCAGTCACTTACCAAGGTCACTTACGTACCTATAACATACATTGTTGGATCCAATATTATATTAATAGCACATAATATCAACAAATATACGATTGGGTGCTATCATGGCACGATTTAGATAGTAATCTAGGCAGTATCTCTATTCATCAATGATTTCATTATGGTATTTAAATAATAATTTTCCATGACTGAAGTGTCCGACTCTAAATAATAGAAAATTTTCCCTATATCATAAAAGTTATCCTATTGATTTCATGCAATTAGGTTGTATTATTAATTTATTGCATAGGTATTATATACTTGTAACTAAGGAAGCAATTTAAATATAAATACCTGGGTGTATAATCCTATTCCTTTATCATGAAGATCGTTAAAACCTAGGTAAATATTAACTTAAGAAATTTTAAATGCCCACCTATGAATCTTATGCATAACAGGCATATAACCCTAATCGGTTAACAATTTGGTAACGGTGCATCTCTAAACATGAGGAGTATACTAAATAGATATATATCATGACAGCATTAAAACAAAGCAATAAACATGGATTATTCACAAAAAATAATAAACACATTAGTAACGTACTCTCTAAAATCGGTTCTAGGTCAATTCGCCGAAAACACATTTGCCGAAAACACATTTGCTGAAAACACATTTGCTGAAAACACATTTGCCGAAAACACATTTGCCGAAAACACATTCACCGAAAGCACATTCGCCGCACGACACATTCGCCGGAAAATGATAACTTTTAGCAGATTAAGGTTTACTGCAAAAATTTAAGTTTATTGAAAATCCTGTGTTAAATGAATATTT
This sequence comes from Caprella mutica, assembly GCA_947561585.1. NCBI lineage: Eukaryota > Metazoa > Arthropoda > Malacostraca > Amphipoda > Caprellidae > Caprella > Caprella mutica. The sequence continues at coordinate 191,532 of CANNZV010000780.1, forward strand.
AAAATTGATCAAATTCTTTATTATCTATAAATTAAACGATAATTAATTGTCTGGTTTTAATGCCCTATAAATCTTTGTTCTTAGTCCCCCATTATAAAAGTTTCTAAATTAATTTAGTAGTATTTATTAAATCATAAATATTTAATCCATTTATTATAAAATAAACTTTTCTATTTTGTAAAAGGAGTTGCTGAACAAAATTAATCTTGACTTCCTTCTTACATTTCTCCATATTGTCAATATTTTATAAAAGGAATGGTTATATGAATATTCTTAAAACCTAGTAATAAATCTGTTTTGACTGTACCTTCAATAGTTGTTAAAATATACGAATTCAAAGTTGGGTAAACTTTTCTGTGGGTCACCCTGTATATTGAAAGCTTCACAAGCGACTCACAGTAGCAGACTGATTCTACAATGTATATACATAGAAGGATAAAAATAAAGTGAGAGCAACACAAAAGAATTTTTTCTTTTGTAACTGATAATTGTACACAGAAAATAAGATTTACATATTATTAATAAACTGTCAACAAATGATGCAGCAATAACATTATATATGAGTTAATTAATTAAGTTTAACGTAAATACCATAAAGTTTAACCAATAATTATGTAGAATATTGTTAAGTGATTGATACACTTATATGTATCATATGTAAGTTCATCTATATGTAATTTCATCTGGACTTATAAGATAAATTTGTTAACCTATTAAAATAATAAAAAAAAAATTCGGCGAAAGTGTCGTGCGGCGAATGTGTTTTCGGCGAATATGTTTTCGGTGAATGTATTTTCGGCGAATGTGCTTTCGGCGAATGGACCGGTCACCCTAAATTCAAGCCAAATGCTTAAATGAAAGAAATGTAACATGCTCCCAAAGCTGACTACTGATACTGACTGAATAATGCTTGGACGTCTTTAAAATATGAAAAAGACAAAGAATCATTTTGTGGTATTTCAAATATTAATAATTACAATGAACAACGAAGAGATAGAATAATTAAAGGATCTTTTAGTGTAACTAAGGGTTATGATTTCGTTGTTTCGTTTCTTTTCTGTAACTCTTGTGTAATTTTACATTTTGTTTTACGTAAGTCTTTCGGTGAATTAATGTTTTGGCAAATTTGTCTTTCAACGAATTTGTCTTTCGACGAATCCGTTTTCGACAAATTTGGTTCCGGCAAATACGTATTCGGAGGATCTGGTTCGCCGAATTAAGGTTCGGCGAATTAGTTTTCGGAGAATTTGGTTTTGGCAAATTCTTTTTCGGTCAATCCGCCGGATACCGTTAAAACCATAACTATATCACATCCTAACATTGAGCTCTACCATCTGGGCTGATTGTTGTTCTTTTCTTCCTCACTAATTACTTAATTCTTTCAATCAGTTTCTACAGTATAGTCATGCACAATTGTCATCTGACAGACACTGACGCCATTGAGCTGCTGAAAAAGTTACACCGAGAGAAAATAAGAACAAGATGGGGAAAAAGAACTGAGGTGGAGGAGAGGGGGTAAGTGAACGTGAGGCTGGTGAGTGAGTGCGAGGCTGGTGATTGAGTGTGGGGCTGGTGAGTGCGTGTAATTTTCCTTCTTTGGTATTCTACAACCACTGGTTGGTTGGTTTAACATTCTGATAAATGAGTTTAACCATTTATGCCTACATTCAATTCACTTTTTCTATATGTGTTGTTACATCCAGCATACTCTGTTTTTTTTCATTTTAACCTTTAGGTACTAACCCAAATAAATGTTTCTTACCTGTCTAATGTCACATTCATTAGGTTTTAATCCTAATTAATGTTATTTACATCTCTAATATCATATTCATTAGGGTGTAACCCTAATTAATGTTACTTACCTATCACATTCATTAGGTTGTAACTCTAATTAATGTTACTTTTCTGTCTAATATCACATTCATTAGGTGGTAGCCCTAATCACCTTCGCAAATTTGCAGAAGGTTTATTTTACCTGACATTTATTTATTTATCCTCTTGTTATTCTCATAACTCAAAAAGTGTAGAACCAAATTTCCTAAAATTTTGTGGGACACGATTTAACAAAGTCCAGGAATCTGCTTGAAGAATTTTGGGAGCGATCCGGTCAAAGGTGAAGGTCATTTATAATTTAAAAAGTATTCCACCATATTGCATGAAACTAAGTGGGATGATTGGTCAATATCCAGGAACCATTTGATTAGATTTTGGGAGCGATCGGCACAAAGGTCAAAGAACAAGGTCATTAATAATAACTCAAAAGTGTTCAACCAAATTGCTTGAAATTTGATGGGACAATTGGTTATTATCCAGTTACCAGTTTATTAGATTTTGGGAGAGATTAAGGTCAAGTATTATTTGAGGGTCAAGGTCATTTGTAAGCGACGGCGAAAGTATGCGCTCTAGAGAGTGCACGTAATCTAGTAAATGTTGCCTACCTATCTAATATCACATTCATCAGGTGCTAACTCTCATTAATGTTACTTACCTGTCTAATATGTTGTTTTTATGTAAATTTGATGTTTTTTTTTCAATAAAGATTATTATTATTATTATCACATTCCTTTTCTTTCAGTGTGAATCAGGACCAATCAAGATGGTTGTCACTTCAATTGGTGAGTGAGAGAAAAGTGAAATAATATCTCTTAAGTGATTTGAAACAAATTCATTGATATTAATAGACTATTTTTCTTGATAATTACTATATAATCGAACCCTTAACCAGAATCTGTATAATTTGTGTTTATTTACACTGTAGCATTGGAATAATTTACCATTATGGTAGATATCAATTCATATTTTTGTGATTATAACTGTAGTGGATTTTTCACCCTATTGTAGAAATCTGAGTGAACCCAAACTTCCGTACCTAATTTGCAGGTTTAAAAGCACACTAATTTACGCAATTGCTTATTAAAGAAAAAAAAAGAGTTGTATATTTTGTAAAGTAAACGTTAAATTTAATTAGTATTAGCCAAAGACTAAACTATTCACACAATCAGAGATGGGCGGGAAAGTACTTCCCAAGTACCAAGTAAAAGTACTAAGTAACAAGTAAGTACTTCAGGTACTACTTCAAGTACTTTCTTAAAAGTACTTTGAATAATTACTTAGAAGTACTTTTTACAAGTACTTGTTACTTTCCAAGTAAAAAGTACTTTGCAAAGTACATTTTTCCTTTCAGTTAAGAGATTTAAAAAAATTAAATTTAAAATCTGTAAAAAATAATTCTTTTTCTCATCAAAACTGTATTTACAGCAACTGGATGAAAACTAGAGTTTGAAGATGTCCAACATGTTGGAAAATTGTTTGTCAAGCAGAAAAATTGAAAACTCTGTCAAACAGTAGAATCGAAAACTAAGACAGTAAGACATTGTATACTTTTATGTGACGGTGAATATTTATATATTCTGACATACAATCATGTATAAAGACTATGAGTTATATTGACCAATTTAAGTACATTGAATATAATTATTTTGTGATACCTAGATATCACAACCAATATTTACCAAACACATTGACGAATTATAAGCGTGTGGACGTGTACAGTGAGTCACTGTGATGATGTACTATCAGAGTAAAGAGTCACTGTGATGATTTAATATCAGAGTAAAGTGTCACTGTGATGATGTACTATCAGAGAAAAGAGTCACTGTGATGATGTACTATCAGAGTAAAGAGTCACTGTGATGATTTAATATCAGAGTAAAGAGTCACTGTGATGATGTACTATCAGAGAAAAGAGTCACTGTGATGATGTACTATCAGAGTAAAGAGTCACTGTGATGATTTAATATCAGAGTAAAGAGTCACTGTGATGATGTACTATCAGAGAAAAGGGTCACTGTGATGATGTACTATCAGAGAAAAGAGTCACTATGATGATTTACTATCAGAGAAAAGAGTCACTGTGATGATGTACTATCAGAGTAAAGAGTCACTGTGATGATTTAATATCAGAGTAAAGAGTCACTGTGATGATGTACTATCAGAAAAAAGAGTCACTGTGATGAAGCAAATTATCAGAGAAAAGAGTCACTGTGATGAATGATGATGTACTATCAGAGAAAAGTCACTGTGATCATGTACTGTCAGAGAAAAGAGTCACTGTGATGATGTACTATCAGAGAAAAGTCATTGTGATGATGTATTATTAGAGAAAAGAGTCACTGTGATGATGTACTATCAGAGAAAAGTCTCACTGTGATGAATGATGATGTACTATCAGAGAAAGAGTCACTGTGATGATGTACTATCAGAGAAAAGTCACTGTGATCATGTACTATCAGAGAAAGGAATCACTGTGATGATGTACTATCAGAGAAAAGAGTCACTGTGATGATGTACTATCAGATAAAAGAGTCACTGTGATGATGCACTGTCAGAGAAAAGAGTCACTGTGATGATGTACTATCAGATAAAAGAGTCACTGTGATGATGTACTATCAGATAAAAGAGTCACTGTGATGATGTACTATCAGATAGAAGAGTCACTGTGATGATGTAGTATCAGATAAAAGAGTCACTGTGATGATGTACTATCAGAGAAAAGAGTCACTGTGATGATGTACTATCAGAAAAAAGAGTCACTGTGATGATGTACTATCAGAAAAAAGTCACTATGATGATGTACTATCAGAGAAAAGAGTCACTGTGATGATGTACTATCAGAGAAAAGAGTCACTGTGATGATGTACTATCAGAAAAAAGTCACTATGATGATGTACTATCAGAAAAAAGAGTCGCTCTGATGATGTACTATCAGAGAAAAGAGTCACTATGATGATGTACTATCAGAGAAAAAAGTCACTGAGAAGATGTACTATCAGAGAAAAGAGTCACTGTGATGATGTACTATCAGATAAAAGAGTCACTGTGATGATGCACTGTCAGAGAAAAGAGTCACTGTGATGATGTACTATCTGATAAAAGAGTCACTGTGATGATGTACTATCAGATAAAAGAGTCACTGTGATGATGTACTATCAGAGAAAAGAGTCAGTGTGATGATGTACTATCAGAGAAAAGAGTCACTGTGATGATGTACTATCAGAGAAAAGAATCACTGTGATGATGTACTATCAGAGTTAACACTATAAATTATTAGTTTTTAAATTGTATAGTAAATGTACTTGGTACTTGAAAGTACTTTAAAAAGTACTTGGCACTTGTACTTTGAAAATACTTTTTTATTTGAGTACTTGGGCAACTACTTCAAGTACATTGATTTACGAGTACTTGTACTTGGTACTTAAGTACTTTCGATGTACTTTTCGCCCATCTCTGCACACAATAAACTTAATGGTTGAACAATAATTTATATAGTTTTAATGAACCGACAAGAGACAATGCAACTAAATTAATGAAATTTTAGCTGATAGCGAATTAAAAATGAATATTAATCTTAAACTACAAATAATAAGAAATAAAATCAAAATCAATTTTAGTACTTTCAATGTTTGAATCTTTACACTGAAATATGAACTAATGCAGAAATGAACTAATATTAACAATCATCATCCTACACAGACAAGAAATTAACGTTGCAACATAAATATCATACTTCTAAATAATAATTTAATAGGTTGCGACAGCGGAAACAATTACTAAATTTTATAAAGCTGACAAAGTATTTGATGACCGAGTGGTTCTAGCCAGGCAGTCTATAGTTGATCAGGCCAGATTCCCGAAAATAATAGCTTTTCAAAGTGGTCCTAAAAATGAAAACAAATAGCGGACTTAGTCTGCGTCAGGTTTTATAATTTGTCCATTTTAAACCACTGATAGTTATGCAATAATAAAATAAACTATACTTCAATTAGTGTAATATTGCTCTTTTAACGGGCCTGATAATAAATAATCTATTTAAAAATCGTATATAAACACGAGAGCTTGATGGCTTTTCGATCAAAATGGTGTTTGTCCTCACCTCGTATTGCAATTTAAACCACGTTAGAGATGTCTGACTATAGTTATAATAATAGCGAAAACACGGTGCTAGAAAAATTGCCACTGAGAAGATTGCCACCGAGAAAATTGTCACTGGGAAAATTGCCACTGTGGAAAAACTGCCACTGGGAAAATTGCCTCTGTGGGAAAACTGCCACTGTGGGAAAATTGCCACTGTGGGAAAATTGCCACCCGTAAAATTGCCACTGTACATATATAAATTCATACTGATATTTTTTTTTTCGAAAATCACAAAAATTATTGATACTGAATGCAATGTTGATCAGAATTTAATATATAAGAACTTCAAAAATGCGTAGATCTCATTTTGACAAATTATACTACGATCTAAATAAATTCTTCCGTCGGTTGGTGTGAGTGTGCTGATACGCAATTAATTTTTAGCTTTATGTTTTTATTTTTTCCCTGAAGAGGTTAAACAAATAATAAATAAAATCTTGTTGCATTATAGTTTCAATAATGTATAAAATATTGCTACATTAATTTCACGATAAACAACAAACCATGTTGCATCAGTTTCACAATGAATAGTTTCGTCTTAGACAATAAAAGTCAAAGAATTTCAGTAACTCAAATCAATTAGTTATTAAATTATGCTTAAATATTTCAAACCAAAATTTGCCTCTCAGGCTCATTGATCGCTCCATGGTTGAATAATATTTTAACTTGTCAATGAAAGATGAACACACACTGAAAATTTTCTTTACATAAGATTCAAATACTTTTGTATTCAGTTCGGAATTTTTTTATAGAGTAAAATATTTTTTCAGTTTGTTAATATGTTGTTAATATATTTTATAGTGGCAATTTTCCTCAGTCGCAATTTTCCGGGTGGCAATTTTCCCACACTGGCAGTTTTCCCAGTGGAAATCTTCCCGGTGGCAATTTTCCCACAGTGGCAGTTTTCCCGAGGGCAACTTTCCCAGTGAGACTTCTCCATCGGGTAATTTGAGAATTTGTCAGACTATGTCATGTTAAGATTAAGATTATATCCTGACTTTTTCCTTATCTTCAAGAACTTATCAGGATATTTACTTTACATGACTCATGGAAACGGTCAGGGAATGGTGGCATGACCCAACATTATTTCCCGATAGTTTCCGGAAATACTCAAGATATCTTTGCAAATAATCTAATTTCTTCAGAAATTCTCCAACTATTTAACACGACACGAAATGTATGATAGCATTACTATTTCCAATATTTTCCCTAATGAAGAATTTCAAAATTAAATTACTAACTACTAATTTGCTATTTTTTGAGGCACACGCATATAGGTTAGGAAAACACAGATTTACACAATTATAAAGAAACTGTTTATTTAGGAAATCACAGAAAATTTAAATCAGTAGGGTAACTTTAAAAAACTATGAATCTTCATAGGCAGTATAAACTGATAAAAATTTAAATGCAAAGGTAGAAAAGTATAGACAAAGCAAATATTTATTGGACAATGTAATTTGAATGTGTTATCTTTATGACGAGTGAAAATTAATTAAATTTTTGGGCTTTTAAAGTTGCCTTTATCAACTACGAGGTGATTCAAAGAGACATGACGAGAAGAAAGCCTCGCAGAAGAGGGGACAGTGAAAGTATGTTCCATGCACTAGTTCGACTACTCGGCTACAACAGGTAACCGTGTCAACCCAGTGCATGGTTGGCAAGAATTAGAAAATTACCCATGGTTATGAAACCTACAGAGTCAGTCTGCTTACCCATGGATATAGATAGCAAGGCAGAAGGAAGTGGAAAGAAGAGGAAATTGAGGAAAAATACGAATGAAAGCTGAAGAAGAAGGGCCCCAAACTAAACCTAAATCCTACAGTATAACAAAAAGGAGGCGTACCAAGAGCCTCAGAACACTAGGGAGATGGGGGGATTGGCAATAATGTTACGAATGGAAAGAATTGCCATGCTTTTTTTTCGCTCGTTGATGAATTCGGATGTTCCAACATCTTATGATGCTTCATCCATTTCTAAGCAAGGTTTGAGATTAGCTGTGAAAAATTAGTCATGCTCAGACTGATTTCAAGTAAATATCCTGTGCATCCTTCAATCCGGAGACAAAATTTGCCCTAACTTCGTTGACGACTCTCTCTTGCAGAGAGTTAGTTCTCTCCCAGCGGTACATTCCATACTCCTTATTCAACTTGGTGATTTTAGGCATCTAGAAAACAGAAACATAATTAAAACTATGAATAAATTGGGGAGTATGAACTATTTTATTCCATTCAAACCCACTATTCAAATTGAACGGTACACTAACCGTAGTGGAAATGGCATCTTGGACAGAAAATTTTTTCTCCTCTCAAATTAATTGATCGTCACTGGAGGTGTTAGGCGCAGTCATATCTGAAAATAAAAAGAAATATCAATTCAATGTATCATCAAAAAAGATTTGTTGAAGAAAATAGATAAAATGGGAAATTCTTTATCACTTAAAAAAATGCGAACACAATAGTTCAATTGATATTATTTTATGTAAATAGAAGCTAGATGACAGGAATTTTACTGAATCTAATAGGGGGGGGGGGGGGAGTAATTATTTTCATAATTTCAAATCACTCTCATGAGTGTGAGAATGATTTGAAGTGCACAATGACGACTACACTATCTGTACAACACAACGCCAAATCTACAAGAGAACAAGTAACATGTCAACCACAGACTTATGTCTATGAGAGAATAAGTTGAATTAAATGCTGATAAATATATTTTCGAAATATTTTCAAGAATTTGTCTTAAGAATGAAACTGTAATGTAGTTTGTTGTATCCGCTAGTTTGTTGTATTGCACACTTCATGATTGTTTAATTACCTGGCAGGGGGGTTCGGGGGGCGGCACGCCCCCCGATATACATAACGTACTGTCTTTTTATCTGTGGTGCACAGCCATGCTGTGGTCATTGGCAACACTTTTTCCGTTATTGGAGTGTTTAATATCGGCTTAAAATTAATATACTAAATGCTTTAACTTCTGCTTAAATTAAATACAAGAAACTTCAAAGAAACTGTCAGAATAGAATGTTGCCGTATAAGAATAATTAATAATAAAGTGTTTTCAAGCCATGATGTTCATCATTAGTGGTTCTTTTATTAGAAGCCGTAATTAGCTACAGTGCCGCAATATACCTGTTTTACCCTAAATACACAGATACGAGCATCTAGTAGAGTAAAAGGGAATCAATTAAAAATTAAAGGTACATTTATTTATAGTAATTAAACACTACTTACCCCATTCTTCAACGGACTGTAGAATAAAACTATCACCTGAGTAGTACTAATCACATACTGATAAATTAAAAAAAATAATTACTTTTGAAAATTGTAACTGTAAAATAAACAGAATTTAATTACTAATAATTACACCATGTCAGTTATTAAACAGTAGGACAGTAATAAAATAATTCTCTAATTCGATCACTGATGCCGTGTATCATAACTATAGAACCTTCTCTTAGGAAAGATGGTTAATAAATGTCAGCATCTGAGATGAGTGACAGACTGTGAAGCTGTTGAGTTGCCATTAACTATTAAAAATTAGAGTCACTGTACTTAATACATTATATAGAAGCATCAAACCAGTAACTAAATTAAATATTTATGATCACGATTTATCAACTAGATAAAAATGGAATTATTTTCACTGTGAAAGTAGACATAAGTATAAACATTATCGATAAGAAATGGTTGCCATAGTAACTTTAGTTCTGAATATAGCATGACCTAGAAGGCATAGAGATAAAGAGTTTCTAAGCCCCGCCGCTACATTAATTATTGAAATTAAACCAATACAGAGACATCATACAAGCCTTTCACTATGCCCAATCTGTTTAGAATGCGCTAAACATCTTGGCAAGAGTGTAGAACATGTATTATAGTGACAGAAAGTAGGAGATAATTGTGAAAAAATACATTTTAAAATCCATTTCACAGTATTACGGCACAGAGCCCAAGCCCACATAGCACGACTTAGCTAGAAGAATTCCAAATTGTGGGCGTGGCCGAAAATAAACCAATTGCTTGAAGAATTCCAGAACTTTTCCACTTGTTCGATTATGAGGTGGGTGGGGCTTAAGGAAACGACGTTTTCTATAAACGTTTGAGAATAGTCAATATATTTTTTAATTTTAACCAAGCTAATAAAGCAATAATGAATGTAATGATTTAAATAGGTAAATAAATTAGGTTTGTGATAGTAATCAAGTATCATATCAGATTAATAAAATATTGGTGAACGATATTTATATTAAAGGGGCAGTAAACATGTTGTAACTTTAAGTAAAAAATGTTTTAATTAGTTATATACAAGATTAAATTTATTCGTCTGGAATACAACGAACAACAAGAAAAAATGCATATTAATATATGTATCTTCGGACATGTTCACCGCACTGGCAAGAATAGCGCTGCAATCAGTTTATTTAAGTTATCCTTTAACCAAGTCCTAAACATAAAAACTGTTCTTGATACTAAATACACGTCAATGATTAGCATTAACTGTAAAATATAATACAAACTAAAGTGTAATATATATTAAACTGGAATGTAAATAGAAACATACAAACTAAACGTGCAAAATTATCAATATCGTGCGCATGCGCTCTATTATTTGTGGTACCTAAGATGTTCACCAGAAGATGGCGCTGCAGTTGAGAATGAATGACATTTCTTAAATGAAATTTTGTTATATATTATGACATCACTCTTTTGGTAAATAATATCCCTCAATCGATTTATTAACATTAGAAAAATAGTTTGCCCAAAGAAGTACTGCCCGTCTAATAAGAGCCGCGTCCGTCAGTCCGTCTGTACGTACATCCGTGTGTCACACTTTTTATTAAGAAATACATATTAAAAGGAAAAACAAATCATTTGTGGCAGTATCATGACTACGGGCTACAATGATAATTATTGGCACTAACTATTTAAAAAAATTAAATTTGTGTATCCATAATACATAATTTCATTCGAATATAATTTAGATTCAATAACAGGTACTGTACTAGTTTAAATAACTTAGGGGAAATTCTAAGTTATCGGAAGGTTCCACAATGCAGGATAATTTTAATTTAACTTTTATTATGGATATCCATGATACTCGCAGTCATAATGTATACAAATTAGCATAACGGGTAATAATAATCATTGTACTTTTGTTGCCACACATCAGCTGGAATTAACTTCGCTGGAGTTCGTTTTATTGGATCATATTATGGAACATTTATTTCATTTAAAGCTTATTCTTATTAATAAATGTTATAATATGTTCTTAAATTTTTATTTACTTTCATTATCTACTTTCATTATCTATCATAATATGTTCACTCGTGGAAATAGTCAGACTATATGTTTGGAATTTATCAGGATATGTACACTTGTGGAAATAGTCAGACTATATATGTGGAATTTATCAGGATATGTACACTTGTGGAAATAATCAGACTATATGTGTGGAATTTATCAGGATATGTACACTTGTAGAAATAGTCAGCCTATATGTGAGGAATTTATCAGGATATGTACACTTGTGGAAATAGTCAGACTATATGTGTGGAATTTATCAGGATATGTACACTTGTAGAAATAGTCAGCCTATATGTGAGGAATTTATCAGGATATGTACTAGTGGAAATAGTCAGACTATATGTGTGGAATTCATCAGGATATATACACTTGTGGAAATAGTCAGACTGTTTGTAGAATCTATCAGGATATGTGTACTATTCCAAATAGTCACACCATGTCCGTGGAATCTATCAAGATATGCACTATGATTACTGGTGGAATTCCTCAGACTATGTAAAATGGAATTTTATTACTATGAATCCTTATTCAATAAAATTTTAATTTACTTTCGTATCTTAATAAAATCCAACTACTTGACATTAAAGCAATATAGTTGATTTCAATATGGTATGAATTTTTGATGAATATTCAGTTATTTATCTCTAACAATACCCGGAGAGTACTTTTTCCCATATTTACTTTACCATGACTTTTGATGTTTGGAGAAGTCTATAGTGGAAATTTTCCGCGCACGAGAAATCACATGGACAAAACACAATCATGAACAACGTAATGTCATAAAGCAGAAGAAAAATGTTGTATGCCATCTTTATCCATTAATTGATTTGATTTTCATTGGAAAACTTTGAACAGCTGGATATAATGAACTATTTACGTCATTATTAGCTGGCCTACTATAGACGGCATGGATGAGTCCTAATGAGCAAATTTTATTTATTTCTATCTCTGAAAGTGTATTGAATAATCTGTTATAGGTATTGACATCAGGGATTTTGTCTGTGAAGTGTCTGACTAAAATACTTTGGAAGTTTAGTTTGTAAGGCAGAGAAATGACATTAAAAATGACCTGAAATTAACCTGAAAATAACACAAATTTATTTTAAATTACCTACCTACAGGGAGAAAGTGAACCGGAAGGAATAGTGAAGACCCTTGTGCACAGCTAGCTGTGGGCACGACGTTGGGTTAAAACCCTTTGAGGACCGATTTTTTTCTGACCAAAATTAAATTATATTTTAAATTTTTATTACATTTTGCATCTATAGGGATGGGAAAACGACATATATTATCCATAGTTACTTACTTACCTTCTGTCTTGTGTGGCTTATGCATTACCTTTGCTTTTCTCGTATTACAGCCAGGATTTTTACAAGTGAATATAGTTTCATGGAACAATATTCAATGACCTATGTCATCTTTTCTGATGACCATCTTACTTGAATCACCTATAATCTTTTTCTCCTTTCACTGACTTCTTTTCTTCTGTATTACATCTTTCTTTGTCATCATCAAATGCATCAATCAGTACCAATATGAATTCACCCATAGACTATAGAGATCTGATGCTCGTATGCTACCGTCCGTTTGACCTCCTCTCTTCGCACCTGATTCCAACTGTTGATGCAATAAAAACTGGTACAATATTTCTTTTGACCAGAGGTTTATTCTGCAATTTGAAAATCCTTGGCTGTTATTGTCGACGCCACTCATATTCTGATTGTATTGTGAAACAATATTAGGGAGAGGAACGTCATTGTGTACTTCTCATTTGTCAAACCTTCTGCATGAGACAATGGGCTTTGAAGATGAAAAACTAGATAGTTAGCTACCAGCTCAATTGTAAAACCATTTTAGAGCTTTGAGACAACAGGTTCTGATAGCAGCTGTCTGCTCATCAAATGATCCATGTGCAACTTCTTCAAATTATTGTCACTTTTGAATGAAAATCATCACAAGGGCTGCTCCTCTAGTACACAAGCCCATATACCTCTTGTAGCTATGTGCTCAACTAGTTTCATGTAGGTAAACTAATTACAGGAATATAGCTTGTGATTACAAGTTCCTCTATGAACGGTTTCAATGTTATCAAGGCAGCCCTTGATGTGGCTCTCAAGTCTGAAAGACCTGGATATCATACAGTAGGAATAAAACCAAGTATACAAAGAAGAAACACAATTCCATTATTTTCAGCCAGAATGAATAATTTATAACTTTATTTTGTTGGCTTCTTCTGTCTTATCTACATTTCTGGAGCAATTTAATGTTGATACAACATTCGTTATTCTGCTTGTCTTTGGTCATACAAATTATAAAGTTCTTGTTCGGGTGTTGGAAGGTCTTACCATAAATTATATATGAATAATAAGCTTAGTCAAGAAATTTTGTGTTGAAATATTCAAAAAATATTTACATTGTTGACAAACTGATAGAAGACAGAATTTTGACAGAATTATTCTGCTAATTTAATATAACTTATAAGAAATGTGTTTCAACCTATTAATCTGAAATCAATTATTGCAAATTATTGGCAAAAACCGAGTTCTTTTCGAATCACCTAAGAAATATTCATTCATATTACCAAAAGGACACCAGTGGTGTCTTTCAAATGAGAGTGTCACCAGACCACTAGGACACTGGTGTCTCCTTTCAAACTAAGCTATTTATTCTTGCTACAATAAAATTATTCTAATTGTATATGAATAAATGGCTACTAAATATTCATAAAAACCCTCATAAATTAATGCCAAATGATACCTGTTAAGGTTTGTTTGATATTTTGGTTTAAAATAGGAATATCCAGAGAAACTCTCAGCATAGCCTCATCTCATAAAGTCAGCTCCTGCACTGCCAAACGCACAAGGAGTTGACTACAGTTCAATATCATACATGTACCTATAGCTTATACGAACATGTTCAATATAGGTTTGATAAAATTGGAGGCTAATTCAGTGTAGTTTAATTAGTTTGAAAGAGGACACCAGTGTCCTGGTGATCCTTAAAGGGATAACAACGAAGCATGAACTAACTCTCTCTCGATCTCTTCCCATTTGAAGCCAACACACTCCAAACCATACTCCCACATCTGACAAAGGAAGATCCTCCACCAAGCGTAGGAGTACAGTTTGGGTGCAGTCATTGACTCCAAGATTTATCCTTGACTTGGTCAGTCAAACCCGCCAATCACTGACCCAATCACAGAAGCCGCCCGACGGCAGTCCTTGAGACGGTGTGGTGCCAGGTCAGGACTCATGGTGGATCATTCTCTCCCCACATGAACCCTAGGAAAACAATCACAACCTGCGGAAAAAAATTAGATCCATCACGGGGTTTAGGAATCAACCCGGATTAGTTCAGTCTCACATACAGCACTTGTGTACGGAGACGTATGCTGGACGTCAGAACTTAACCTCTTTCGCTGTGTGAAGGCTCCAGGGTTTCTTTCTAGTATCTGGAAGAAAGAATTACAATAACCTGCGGATTATCTTTTCCAATGTCCTCTTGAAGAACCCGACAGATGGTGCGTCAATCAACTCACCTAGGAGGGCATTCCATACACTGCAAACATTCACTGTCATCAGGTTTCGGAACATGTTCATCCGGAATCTTGTTACATCTAACTTGTAACCATGACCCCTCGTTGGGTTCAAGTTGAACGAGAAGATACTTGTGGGGTCAAGGGTGCTATGACCCCTGATTATCTTGTAAGTCTCGATCAACTGGTCACGAAGTCTACGCTGCTTCAGGGTTAGGAGGTCTAGGTCTATCAGCTGCCTAGGTATCAACTTGGTCGCTTGGGCCTGAATCCTTTCCAAGCGTTCCATCTCGCACCGATATGAAGGAGACCAGAACTGTACAGATACTCCAAATGGTGCCAAAACAGCGTCTTATACAGGGTCATCACCGTCTGGCTATTTCGGTTAATATAAATCCTCTTGATGTAACGTAGGATCTTCTGAGCCTTCCTCTCTGCGGCGACACATTGAGCACCAAACTTAAACTCGTAGGTTATGAGGACTACGAAGTCAAGCTTCTGCAGCGTTGAAGAGACTGGTGAATCAAGTAGAGAGTAGTCATGCAGCAAGAGCATTTTGCACGCCAACATGCAGGAAATTACATTTTCCTGAGTTGAATGGGATCTACTCAGACTACTCTCCTATATATCCTGGCCAAATCCCTCCTAAGCTTGTTAAGGTAGAGAGAGAAGAGAAAGAGAGAGAAAAGGAAGAGAGAGAAAAGGAAGAGAGAGAAAAGGAAGTGAGAGAAAAGGAGGAGAGAGAAATGGAATGGAAAGAAAGAAACCAAATTTTTAATTATTCATAATTAATTTTTGTTATTTTAACATTTATTTTGTGGGTCATTTTTTTTCTATTTTTGAATTATTAACTTTAAGATTTTTTATATTATATAGATACAATTTCATTATTTTATTTAATAATGAATTATTTATAATTATAATAATTTTAATCTCCATTATCCACATGTAGTTTTAGATGAGAAGAACAGCTCTTAAATACATCACTGATTGTTGTTGCTACTTTTAATAAAGACAAAGTAATGTGTATGTAAAAGAATAAGTCTTTTTATATCATCTGAGTTATATTACTTGCTCTGTTTTCCCCAAGTCACTATTTTGGTAATTACTGAGTACATGGTGCTACTAACTAGGGAATGACTCTACTGTTTGCATTAGCACGGGAGGTGGTATTTTGCTAGGTATGCTCTATTAGCTAAGTCATTACCAGGGATCATCTTGTGACCCGGAATTCACATTAAAATTATTTTTCAAAAACTTGTAAAAAGGCAAAGATGGAGGAGATGAGTGTACATTTCTCACTCAATCATAAAATAATAAATAACTTTTAGAGTTCTTGCTATTGATTAATGATTAATTAAATTCCATTGTATTTTCAGCCACCCGATCAGCTGGTGGAACGATTAGATTTTTTTGTTTCTAATCGTAATAGTGCGGAAAACATGCGAATGGATGGAAAAATGATGTGGGTAAAATATAGAAAAATATAAATATCTTTAGGGTGAGCTCCGGTATTTTGAAAATTCAAAACATTACCCAAAAATTACTTATTCTTCATTTTTCAAAAAATGTTACACACATAAAAAATTGGGATAGAAAGCTTCATTCTAAGATGTCTTACCACTTAACAAAAAATAATTTTTTATTTACTTCTACATGGTCACCGCAACGCCAAAAAAATCGAAAAAATACAAATATTTTCTTATTTTTTTTTTAATCATAATTGTTGCTCTTTGCTAATTTTATTGATAAAAGTATTAATAATCGAAATATTTATGAAATGACATAAATGAAATCACCCAGAATTCACCACGAGGAGGTGGCTGTATTACGAGTTCCACCTTATCCGTTCCCAACCGACCGACGATGATTGGAAAATAATCTATATTATCTATATCTATATTATAATCATGTTTTGGACAAGATTGCCTTGATAGAGTTTTACATTTTTCCAAATCATCTTGAGCTGATGTGCCAAAGACTGAAGTTGATGCCTCATTGACCATATTTACATGCCTCTCAAGTACTGGAGTGTGGCACGGAAACTGAAGAATTGCAAGAAATGTTTTCAGTTACATCGTCAGTTGAAAGATTCTTGGTAAGTGGAGACTCTGACTGATCACCTAACTTCCAATCAAACAATTCATAATAAAGTTTAGCCAAAAATTTGATTTTTGAAATATATCCGAATGAGTTGTTTTTTCAAGTAAATGTTGAATTAAAGATGTAACGGAAGGTTAAAGACACTCCATAGAGTTCCATAGCTTTATTCCGCTTTTAATCAAGGCCCCTGCAAAGAGGGAAAATCTGACATCAAATTTATTTAACCACAATTTAATTTTTTAATAATAATAAATAATTAAGTTGACCAATAGAAATTGAAATTAATTGTATATAAATAAACGCAAAGATTGAAAATGATAGTACGTACCTATAGATATTGTAGGTTTAAATTTGCAATGAAGAAACAACGTGCAGGATTAAATAGTTGCCTCCATACATTTAATAACTCTAATCATATATTGAATTTAAAGCATACAGTATAAGGCGACATGAAAGACTTTATATATTGTGATCAATATTATTCTAAATAAATCAAATGTTTAAATATTAACAGCAATCGATAAGAAATATGTAAACAAAAATATTTTAGAAAATATTTAATTACAGAAAATCTTGCTTAGCCAAGTTTAGTATAGAGCTAATGATTTCTACATAAACTACAATTTATTATTGCATTCAGTGAAATATATTAATCTGTGAAAATAAAACTTATAGTTGAATTTGTAATCATATTGGCTCACCTTAAACTAGCTAAAGTAAACATTTTATATCAATTTTTACTGAGTTTACGAAAGAGTGATTTCATGATGAAAAAAAGTTATTTATTTTAAGACAATAGTTTTCCATTAAAAGCAAGAAAAATAAAATATATAAAGAATAAAAGTAAGATTGAAAAGATATTTATGGAAATTTTATACAGAATTAATTATTGAGATGTTCTTAAGACCAAATATTATTAAAGACAAAAATTAAAACTTTTATTATACCATGAATATTAACAATAAATATAGCATAAAGGCCATCTCAGAAGGACAGAACACCAAAGTTAATCGTGAAACCTTTCAACATAGGTAATTAACTTCTCCAATATTCATATCAGGCTGAATGCAATATTGTTATAATTATTGATTAAATTAAAAATTTATTATAATTTAATGGTGTAAAAATTTATTTCACATGTATTATGAACACTATATAGGTAGTAGCAAAAATATTAAAGGTATCTTACGATTAAACTCCCACATCTTTCTATAAACTCTAATTTGTAAGAGTTAATAGATTGCGTAATCTGTTGATCTGTATATGCCTGATATCGTACCCCTACACAGAATATATTTGAGTCCAGTTTAATCTTCAAACTCGACTATATAAAAAATCTTCAACTTCTGATTACTTGAGCTGAAGTTTTGAAACCTAATATATTTCCATTCAATTAGTAGTGATAAAAATTTGGGCTTGTATTCAGATTAGTTGGTATATCTGATGAATGTTGCGTGATTTCATAATTTTGTCCGCATTTGGAAGATATCTAGGCTCTTCTGTAGTCATTAGTTTCAAAATTTCATTTTGGTGAAATTTATAATACCTAGTTAATTTTATGAAATTGATATCAAATATAATTTGAAGAAGGACAAGTGAAATTTAATTATTCGACAATGATCAATTAATTAGTGGTTTAGAATTCCAGTAATGATATCCATTTCTGGATATCATTAATAATTATACAGTATTAATAATAGGTACAGTATTACAGTATTAATATCTTAGTTAGAAAATAACTAACGTCGAATTTTAAAGGTGAAATTTTGTTACTAATTAAAAAATCTAATATTTAGATATCTATGAATCAAATTTGAAAATGAATTCAATAATTCAGGTGAACTGATATGACACCTAGTCCTAGAGTCTTAATTAGTAAACTTAGGAAATAACAGGAAGAGCAGATAATACCCACATGTTTTTTAGATGAGCCTGTGACGGGCCATCTTTAGTTCAGAAGCCATTTCATTTCCTGACGAAAGGTTCAAATTCTTTTGTTTGCTTCTTCCTACTTTCTTAATTAGGTCTCAACTTATTCTACTCAGCCCAAAAAAACCTTTCACTTCCAAATATATATGAGAACATTTTGAATAGTCTTTCTAAGACTGTTGTTTTACGTAGAGAACATACTTTGTGTACTTTATCTACTTGTTATTCAGTTCACTGCTCAATTTTTCACATCACCGTTTTTTTATTAAATTATCTCGAAAACATATTGCATGGTGTCATTGGATTAAATATTTACTAGATTCCACGATGTTATTGTATGAATATGGGACTATTTTCATATATTCCAAGAGAATCTCTCTATTATTGTACACATGTTTCCTAGATATTAGGTAATATCACGTAAAATGGCTACATAAACTTTTCATTCTTTGACTATATGTTTTCAATCTACGACTTTACAGCAAAAGGCGCAATTCGAAATTAATAAGCATCACACACAATCGTGGTTCCGTACACTTTTATAGATGGGTCTTAGTTTCAGTTAATAAACTTAATGGAATCTACAAAGGTAAAGAAAAAAAGTAGAGTGAAGAGAAAGGACGCGAAATCCGTTAATTGGAGCATATCTGACCTGTGTTCCAATGGCGAGTTTAGGTGCATAGAATACACTCTGGGAAATCTTTTGATGTGAGTTGAAAGGATTCCAAACAGAGTTAGAAGTACCATTCTTAATAAATAAAAGGGCTTTTTCTTTCTAAATCCCACATCAATAACGTGGACTAAATTTTATATTCTGTCAGTGCTGTGAAGATTGAAAGAACATTTTTAAATTATATTGTATGAAGTATTGAATATTATTCTAATAGTTCATTCTAGATATATATTAATCATGATGTGATGAAAAATATAAAAGCAGCATGTGAGATTAATCTTGTTAATTTATTACGGTACTTCAGAAGATATAAAACACATCCATTTCTTTTGATTTATCATACCTATTTTTATGTCAATAGAAATATATTCTCAAGCTTTTAGCTACGTAGTAATGCGAATATAAATCTCTACTATACAGTAAACAAAGAAACTATTCATAGGTTTATTATTTCAGTTTATTTATCGTTATATGGTGTACTATTTTCTCGTTCGTGTTTGACTGTTTTATCAAACATTCCCTAATCAATGAAACAAATGGGAATTTTCTTTTCAATTGTTGTTGTATGGCGAGTGAGAAATTTTTGTCTGGAAACAGAAAGTTTGGCGTTAAACTTTATAAATTCTGACTAATGCTTTCACTGAACACATTATAGACTGAATTTTCTAATATAAATACTTTGAGTTGTGTGTTATTTTGATCATTTAGCCATTTAAATCAATTTTCTTTATATATATTCGTGCCCTGTATTTATATTTACTTATAATTAATAATTATCTATATTTTTTACAATAAAATATTTTTATTTAAACAAAAAAAGAGAAAAAAAAGTAATTAATGAAAGTCACTATTTTCTCTTAATTCACATAAACAACCTATTATTATTATCAACCATATTTAGAGAGACATCAGATTATGAATAACAAGTTCACCAATCAAGAAATAACATGTTATTACTTCATTGGAAATCGAATTACTCTGGATTTCTAGTATTGTAATCTAATTTCTTGATAGCAGGATTTTCGAATTATCGGAAGGCCTTCCTTCAATCTGTCTTTCTGCTGCTGTGATATCTAACTGGGTTTTCTTGTTCAAACATTTTCTCATTACTCATTTTATTTGGTTTTGAATGAGACTCATACTATTCTAATTATTTTGCTATTTATATTAAAACATATTAAACATCTTCAAGATTTTTGTTTTCCTTTAGAAACTCTCAATAGCTTCTTCAAAAAGATTCTGCCTTAAGATGTATATGTTTCACTGACATCTTTTGAGATGAATGGACATACTCAGACTAGTTTTTTTTACTCATATTCATAATAATATATAACAATTTGATTATATTTTGTATCATATCATTCAATGCTTCTGAAACTCTAACCTCAATACAAACTATATTATTGTAGAAAAATATTCCACATGGTCAATTTTTTATCAATCTATCTTTCAAATCTTTTATTTTTTCTCTATGTGCTGAAATGTTGGAAATACTATTCATAAAATAATAAAACACTCATTCAATTTTTCTTCTTCGTTACATGGCTGAATCAATATACTTCTTTAATATTGAAACAAGTTCCTTATCCATTGCATTTCAGTTTTAATTGACGTGTATATCTATTATAAATTAAAACATAATTATATGCTTGTGTCTCCTAAGGAAATATTCGATCAGAAATAGATTATTTTTCTTTAAGAATTTCACGTGTGAGCCGAATAAAGATTTAGAAGTTATAGGACAAATGTTCCGGTGTTTCCAGAGCCCCGTCTTCACGCTCTTCCTTAATGATGCTGTGCACCGAACTATAAAGTTACTCCACGAGGAGATCTTTTGTGGAACAGAAAAATTACCACTCGAATAGATAAAAATTGGAACTTACAAAAATACACTGTATGGATATAAATAGGTAATACTGAGTAGGAAGATACACTGTCTGGATATAAATAGGTAATACTGAGTAGGAATATACACTGTCTGGATATAAATTGGTAATACTGAGTAGGAAGATACACTGTCTGTATATAAATAGGTAGTACTGAGAATGAAAATACACTGTATTGATATAAATAGGTAATACTGAGTAGGAAGATACACTGTCTGGATATAAATTGGTAATACTGAGTAGGAAGATACACTGTCTGTATATAAATAGGTAGTACTGAGAATGAAAATACACTGTATTGATATAAATAGGTAATACTGAGTAGGAAGATACACTGTCTGGATATAAATAGGTAATGCTGAGAATGAAAATACACTGTCTGGATATAAATAGGTAATACTGAGTAGGAATATACACTGTCTGGATATAAATAGGTATTACTGAGTGGGAATATACACTGTCTGGATATAAATAGGTAGTACTGAGTATGAAAATACACTGTATGGATATAAACAGGTAATACTGAGTGGGAATATACACTGTCTGGATATAAATAGGTAATACTGAGTAGGAAGATACACTGTCTGGATATAAATAGGTAATACTGAGTGGGAATATACACTGTCTGGATATAAATAGGTATTACTGAGTGGGAATATACACTGTCTGGATATAAATAGGTAGTACTGAGTATGAAAATATACTGTATGGATATAAATAGGTAATACTGAGTGGGAATATACACTGTCTGGATATAAATAGGTAATACTGAGTAGGAATATGCACTGTCTGGATATAAATAGGTAGTACTGAGAATGAAAATACACTGTATGGATATAAATAGGTAATACTGAGTAGGAAAATACACTGTATGGATATAAATAAGTAATACTGAGTGGGAATATACACTGTCTGGATATAAATAGGTAAAACTGAGTAGGAAAATACAGTTCTAGGTCAATTCGCCGAAAACGTATTCGCCGAAAACACTTTCGCCGAAAACACATTCGCTGCACGACACATTCGCCGAACGATACTTTTGCCGAAAAATATGATTATTTAAAAAGGTAAACAAATTTATCTCATATGTCCAGATAAAATTACATATAGATGAACTTACATATAAGTGTATAAATTACTTCACAATATTCTACATTATTATTGATTAAACTTTATGAAATTTACGTTATTTTAAGTAACTCCTATAATGTTACTGATGAATTAATTGTGTCAGTTTATTAAACTCTATGTTAATCCAACTTTCTGTAACAAAAGAAAAAGAATTTTCTCAGACTTATTTCTAGGTTTTAAGAATATTCATTAACTATTTCTTTTATAAAATATTGACAATATGGAGAGATAGATATTCTTGAGTACAAAAAGGAAGTTGAAATCAATTTTGTTCAGCAACTCCTTTTTAAAAAATGAAAAGTTTATGTTAGAATAAATGGATTAAATATGTATCTCTAAATCATCAATTTTCGAGATTAAATATCTCGAAAACCTATAAATTAATCTGTTGTATTAACTTCCTTTTTATACTCAAATACATTTCTCCATATTGTCAATATTTTATAAAAGGAATAGTTATTTGTAAGTTCATTTATATGTAATTTCATCTGGACATATGAAATAAATTTGTTTACCTTTTTAAATAATCATATTTTTTCGGAGAAAATGTCGTTCAGCGAATGTGTCGTGCGGCGAATGTGTTTTCGGTGAATTTGTTTTCGGCGAATGTGTTTTCGGCGAATTGACCGGTCACCGGAAAATATACTATCCGGTTAAAAATAGGTAATATTGAGTTATAACTTATAAGATACACTGTACCTAGATATAAATAGGTAATACAAAGTAGGAAAATACATTGTCTGGGAATAAATAGATAAATAGGTAATACTGTGTAGAAAGATACACTTACTGGTTATAAATAGGAGTTGCCGGATATTTCATCCTTGGACATTTCGTCCACAAAATTCTTTATTTTATATGATAAAGTGTATATAGTACATTATATAAGACACCGTTTGTTCATGGTTATTATATATTCATTGTATTACATAAATATTTCATATACCATCACACAACAAACTTGATTGTTCATTTGTTATTAAGGTACCTAATTAAATAGTTAAATTTATTCACCTTGTTCAGGTTCCCAATTCTCTTTGAGAATCTGATTCTGTCCTATGTATGTACAATAGTTTATGAAAAACTAATATCTTAAGTTCTAACTTCACTTTTCAAAAATCACAAAACTAACCATAAAAATATTTCTGGATCTGAAACTGGAGAATTCAAAACTAAGTTTTTCTTGTAATCTTACCTCATATGCTGAGAACTTTTACTGCAAGTTAAATTTTTGTCAAATGAACCACACAAATAACTCTGCTATTGCAGTTCATTAATTAATGCGAATTATTAAACGAGGTAAAATATCTTAAACATACAGTCCATCCGATTAGCATATCTAATTTTATAAATGTAATCGATAGATAAACATTTTAATGCGTTCATATGAAATGATTCGGCTTAAATCACTACAATATTTTAATAAATTAATTAAAATATAAAGAACCTTATATGCTCCCCGCCACTTATCGATTTACACAATCTCGAGAATGCGCTACCCGTTTTTTAACCCATTTAGCCTCCTAAGGCTGATCTTGCATTGATACCTTCATTTTATTTATTATGAATCGAATACTAATATATGTAATATATAGCGTTCCACGTATGAAAGGACCGAGAGTCCTAGACCCATAAATTGGTAACACTAAGTAGGAAAATAAAAAAAAACACTGTGTAGAGTCTGTAGACAAACAAGGAAAATATATAATCCGAAAATACAGTGTTACACAAATAAGAAAAATACATGTATGAAAATGTTGTGTCCAAAAAATATGCTACTTGAGGAAATAGAAATGTATTTAGCACAAAAATAATATAATAATTTGCTGTAAATTATCTCCATAATTTAGAGATACACCTCGGATTAATGCTTAACTCACATTTTTATTTATCACGTACTTTTTTACTGAAAATTCCAAAACAGAAGAAAATCAATCAATTGCTATTTTCTATAACATATCCTGTACAATATAACACTGCCTATTTGACTCCATTGAAGCTCAAACTTTTCTCGAAGGTAGCTGATAAACAGAGCCTTTTTCGCCATGCTACGCCGAGTAAAGTTCAAACTTGAGAAGAAAGTCGGTAGAGCGAGAGCAAACTTTCCTCCGATTTGTTTGTCAGTTGCGTTTCGACAACAGCCACTCTCAATTTCGAACGGAGATCCTCATAATTCAAATTCTTTGTCTCCAGCCTTAAGATACGAAGCCCTTGACTCTTATTTAGGGGTAATACAGAGCTCAAAATCTAGCAACTTCAGGAAGAACCAAACCGAATTGTTATGTCGCGCCCGTCTCATCTCCTGAGGTGAATTCTTTCTTTTTCTATCGGAAGAAAAGTTAGTAAATTTAATAAAATAACTGTGAAAAGAAAACAATGAGGCAAGAAATGTTCGCTCTGATTCATAATAAGATAAATAGAAATGGCATTGAAGTTTCGTCAGATTGGTTTGGAAGAAGCATGGCCCTCAATGTTGATAAGTAAATTCTGGTGTTCAGTAAGTTGCAAATCAGGTAACATTGGCGAATCGAATGGTGAATTTGAATATTGTATTGCATCTGCATATTCAACAGCCAATATATTATCTTATTTATTGGCCTTCATGTACTATTGGCTCTCTGATATATGAGTACACATACAAGTTTAAAACATTTGTTTGATAATTCATGTACTGTAATACGTGTATAATAATATTAATTGTTTATGGACACATTTAAACTCACAATTTAACCTATTTTTTTATAGTAATGATTCTTTATACTAGAAATCTAAAAAATATTTCCAATTTTTCAAATATTGTTTCGATTTATATAATATAAGTTATATAATATGAAGTGTAATCCCTTTACACTGATTTAGATTCACTGAAAAGATCATCGTAAATAATTAGATGGACTATACTTTTAGTATTAAAATAATTGAATAATAGATTTTGTATGTTATCTAACGCAAGTCAGTTAATACAAGTTAAAATAATGTAATTTCCATTGACTTCATTAATTAGCAAAACTGACTTCCGCTTAACGTTTACATTAATCATATAGTAATAAACTATATCAAAATCACATTTTAAGTTGTAATAATGATTTGTAATCATAATTTACTAACTACTTTTTGAGTAGTTATGACTGCGACATATGGAGACATGTTTCGATTGATGAAAATGTCAGTCCAGAGAATTTTGTCAACTTGTAATCATTCATGATAATCCATTTAAAAGTTTTGAAGTTAACTTGCAAGTAGACACTTGAGCGCAGATTATGAAATAAGTTTTTAGTAATTTATGAAATATAAAAATTACAGATACTAGGAAATGATACGAAAAATTAAAATTGTGGATTTTCAGTTTAAAAAGATGATTCAATTATAAGATTTATAAAATATTTGAACATATTGAGACAATGTTGGTTATGTAATCTGAGACAGTCAATTGTTTCAAGTTTACCCGATAAGCTTTGTCACTAAAATGTGACACACATGTCACGTCAATCAACTACAATTTTGACGTACTAATGGTTTTCATGAGCTTTTTAGGGCTTCAGCGTGATGCACTGAGAGTATTTCGACTGAAATTAATCCAATTATTTTAACAAGTTATAATTTGAGACACTAAAGTGCCTCGCACTGAAACACTTTCAAGCTCTTGAATTAAACACATTAATATATCTAATTTATAGTTGATACACTTTATTGTCACGTTTTATTACAAATCTTACGGGATAAACGTTTCTGTGAGTGCCCTTTTTAAAGAACTTTATATTGACTATTCAGATCAAATAATTACTCAATAAGTAAAGCTTGACTTATGAAATATCTATATGATGTTCGTCTGGTTTCACTGTCACCTGTAAATATATACTGAACAAAAACTATATACATTTATGCAATCAAACATTCATTTGGTTTTTCCTTCGCAGAGAAATTGCACATTCCGCTGGCGACTGAATTGTTAACAAAAAATGTGGCAGTGATAGAATTGAAAACTTGGAGACTGTAAGTGAGTGTGTGGGTTTGGTTATTGGAAATAATATTTTTTGCATCAGATAAATGAAACTGTGAAATCAAAAGAAACATAAAACAACAAAATAGATGCAGTATATTTTATTTATTGCAATAATGATTTTATAGGTTGTTACGGATTTCGTTTTATATTAAAATAAATAGCGATGTATAGTTAAACTCCTCTATAATGAAGTCCTTTAGGGTGAATGTGGCGTCCTGAGTTTTCTAGAACGGATGGATATTTTATGGCTGACTAAAGAAGATATATTAACTATACTGCCTACTTCTTTACTCAGAACACTACATTAACGTTAGAGGATTTTATCATGGAGGAGTTCTACTGAACCACTTTTCAATTTCTATACTCAATAAAAAGTTTCACGGATGGTCCCACAAAATCATTTAAAAAAAGATTTACTTCTTTCTTTCATGAGCTTTGATATAGAGTTTCAGTGCGATGCATTTTATTGTCTCTAAAGTTCTAAACAACCCAGTGCAATGCATTAAGATTAAGTCTGCTGACTTTATTCTCATCACTTCAACGATGGATGACTAGAGACACTCAAGTGCATTGCACTGCAGGACATTTGTGCTCTTGAAATACACGAGTGCATCAAAATTATAGTGGATGCACTTAAGTGTCATTTTTTTTGGAACAAAACTTATAGGATAACCGTGAAACATTTCAATCTGAATAATTTTATCTTATAACACATTTTCATTTAAAATAATATCGATACCCTTGTTAGGATTATTTCCTCATGACAAGAAATAAAGTCACAGCAGACCATCAAGTGAAATGATTGACTCGTTCATTCTCCTCCTCACAATGTACCAAGTTTCTTTTCAATTTCTATCGCCTGTGCCGAATGGCGTGCACGTCTACAGCCCAATAAACTTTTGATCTGCCCTGTTCACGAGGGCTGAAGTTGGCTATTGAGGCAGTTCCTCTTTGGCGATTGCTTCCTGCAATTCATGTCAGAGAGTTTACTGCCATGCTCTATCAGAACTCTGCCATTCAGCTCTGAAGTGAGTACAGGTCTAACTAAAAAGATATTTAAAAGGTATGCTGTGACCATCCAGAATGAAAAGGGAATCCAGTTTAATTTTCTACCGTCCATACTTAGTTTTCTATTTGGGTATGGTAAGTCTTGTATCATCGTGTCAGTTATAATAATGGTAATTTAATAAGGAGAGTATCAACATCAAACATAGTTACCGATTAACTTATCATCTTCCTAATATTTTATTAGCTTCCTTTTCCAGTTTTGTAAACAATTTTCAACAAATAATTAAATTTACAGAGAATATACTTCAAATTACTGTAATTAACTCTAACTTCTATTTACAAAAAGCACAATTCAGCCAATCCTAATTGAAACTAAAAAATTCTAACTTTGTCGAAGCCCGCGAGATGGAAGGAGACATTCTCTATGGCAGAGTTGAAGAACGCCAAATTATTTCATCATTTCCAGTTGATTCAAGCTCAACTTTTCTCCTCCATTGTCTCTGATAGATCATTAAGAACAGATTTTTTCTCCCGTTGAATTACGCGAAACAAAGAAACCCGCTTCTTCGACGCTGAAAGCGAACAACGAAAAAAGGTCGAAAAAATTCATAATGCCGTTGGAGCGTTACAGGTCGATATGCCTTTTTGAGACATTGTCAAGTATCAGACATTTGAGAGTTACGAAAAAATGAAAATGTTAAGAAATAATATCCGACGGAGATTGATATGGAAGTTTTGTAACATTTTATGTATAAATATTACAACAAGAAATTGAAATATGACTAAGATTGATAGTAATAATCGACTGTAGCATAGAGATATATTGCTGAAATATATGTATATATGTATAATATATAACATAATATTCATATGTTGTTTTCAGGTAGATTAACTACACATCCCAATTTCAAAAGCTTAATGTATTAAAAATATTTCAAATCCAAATTAAATAAAAAGACGCCCTATTCTTTTTTTCGTTATAACTTATTTTGACGTGAAAGTTTAGTTAGATTTAATAGGCTATAATTACGTAGTAATTTGCCTAATTTTGAAAGATTAGCATATGATGAGTTTTTAATAAGACAGTTTTTGTCACCTTACTAATTACTCTGCCTTTATTTTAAACTCAAATTTAGAGAATTTCAATCAGCTGATAATGATATAAAACATTTAAATCATGGCACGTGGCTTTTGAATAACTATCGGAGAAAAGAGTCACTGTGATGATGTACTATCGGAGAAAAGAGTCACTGTGATGATGTACTATCAGAGAAAAGAGTCACTGTGATGATGTACTATTAGAGAAAAGAGTCACATGGATGATGTACTATTAGAGAAAAGAGTCACTGTGATGATGTACTATCAGAGAAAAGAGTCACTGTGATGATGTACTATCGGAGAAAAGAGTCACTGTGATGATGTACTATCAGAGAAAAGAGTCACTGTGATGATGTACTATCGGAGAATAGAGTCATTGTGATGATGTACTATCGGAGAAAAGAGTCACTGTGATGATGTACTATCAGAGAAAAGAGTCACTGTGATGATGTACTATCAGAGAAAAGAGTCACTGTGATGATGTACTATCAGAGAATAGAGTCACTGTGATGATGTACTATCAGAGAAAAGAGTCACTGTGATGATGTACTATCAGAGAAAAGAGTCACTGTGATGATGTACTATCAGAGAATAGAGTCACTGTGATGATGTACTATCAGAGAAAAGAGTCACTGTGATGATGTACTATCAGAGAAAAGAGTCACTGTGATGATGTACTATCAGAGAATAGAGTCACTGTGATGATGTACTATCGGAGAAAAGAGTCACTGTGATGATGTACTATCAGAGAAAAGAGTCACTGTGATGATGTACTATCAGAGAAAAGAGTCACTGTGATGATGTACTATCAGAGAAAAGAGTCACTGTGATGATGTACTATCAGAGAATAGAGTCACTGTGATGATGTACTATCGGAGAAAAGAGTCACTGTGATGATGTACTATCGGAGAAAAGAGTCACTGTGATGATGTACTATCAGAGAAAAGAGTCACTGTGATGATGTACTATCAGAGAAAAGAGTCACTTCAGTATGCTAATTTCACGGATTACAGTTTTCTAGTTTCCAATTATTTTCAAATGTTATAAGTTAGCCGTCGCTCACCCAGACTAATTTTAAAATATTTACAAATATTATAAAAAGTAAAGTTTCTGTTTTGGAAATTGCAATTTAGTAAACTGCGGAAAAATAATAACATACAATTTTATTTGACTCTACTTTCAAATTTAATTTTATTCATCGAGAGACAAACATTTAGTTTTTAGATTCAATTATTCCCAAGATTGAATTAAAATCTTAAATACTAAATGAAAAACAATGTTTTATTTCATTTAGAGTCATAATAAAATAACATGAGTCAGAGGGTTCACACTAGTTAGTTCTTGCCACCCTTTAAAGAAAGCAAAGGGCATACATTTACCAATATATGTAAGTTGTCTCCTAAAGTGTATGATGAAGCATGTAAAGTTCTGTAATGAGTTAGGGAAGTAGAATACCTAAGTTTCTTCTCAAACTGTTCAAGAATAATAATCTGGTGCTATTTCTTTGCACGCTTTCTGATACTTTCTGGAGTGCTTTAACGATGGATTCGATCTTTCCTGGATTTGATTAATTTCACTTCCACTTTTAAAGTCAATAGAAATTTGTCTTCTCTCTCGTATTGATGTATTAATTCTAGTCTTTAATGAATGATAAATATTAAAGTAACATATATAAAAAATATGTTATGTTTAAAATGTAAAATGTATTAAAAATATTAATATCTAAACTATTATTAAATGAATTATTTAACTAAACAGTTGATATTTCATTAAATAGAAATATAATATTGAAGAAGTATAATAATGTTCTTATGGCGTTGTTAACGTTCTCAGGACGTTGTTAACGTTCTCAGGACGTTGTTAACGTTCTCAGGTCTTTATTAACGTTCTCAAGACGTTGTTAACGTTCTCAGGACGTTGGAAACGTTCACAGGTTGTTGTCAACGTTCTCAGGTCTTTATTAACGTTCTCGGGACGTTTTTTTAAAGTCTCTTCCTAATTGTGTGTAACATGAAACTGTCGCTACTCTTTTGTTTAATTTAAGCCACTCCTCTTAACTGAAGGGTTGGTAACCATGACACTATCAGTGACTCCTCTGAATAAATAAACCTGATGAACTAATGGCGAAACAATAGTTATTTTTTGCTAGTGTATTTTCCCGTTAAAAATAACGGGTTATCATCAATACTCGTTATTAAGTTACTTTTCATTAATTCAATTGCAATTAAATTTTCTGCCTAGTCTGTGCGTATCATAGTTACATTCTTCATGTTTAATACCCGTAGTGTAGAAGCAGACACCAAATAAATAAACACACGAGGGAAATTATTAGTATAGATTGAGTCTGTTAATCAATTATTGATTCATTTCAAACAAATTCAGTGATTTAATTTGAAAAAATATTTTCCCGTTACCTTTGATAAATAGAAATAACTTATACTGGTAAACTCCTAGTTATTTTCATTTAAATTACAATTGTAAAAATCATAATATCATAATAGTTATTTTACAACTGTCATAATAGCATAAAATAATTTGAACTTATTTTTTTATTGTTCAACGCTATAATATAGAATTTATATACCCGCTTCCTAGTTTAGTAGACCCTTGGATAGGGTCAACTAAACTAGGAGTGTACCCTTATATTGTTTTGTTTTTATTGTTCTATTGTACCCAATAGTTAATATAGAAACCCATTACAGCAATGCATTATTACGCAACAATGCTTTATAATAATATACTTTGTAT
This sequence comes from Caprella mutica, assembly GCA_947561585.1. NCBI lineage: Eukaryota > Metazoa > Arthropoda > Malacostraca > Amphipoda > Caprellidae > Caprella > Caprella mutica. Next base: position 222,925 of record CANNZV010000780.1, read on the forward strand.
TATTCTCGTATAAAGTAATGCGATTTCTGTGCTATCATAAGACGAGTATTTTTCATTAAAATATATATTCAATGTTTATTCCTTGTTTGTGTCGAAACACCAATTTACTTAGATGTAATACAGTGTGCTTCTTCAGAGGTATTAAAATCTTTATTAAATCCAAACCTGCTCATCAAGACAGGGTATATAAACATAAGTTATCAATTCCTTACAGAAGCAACAGATTATCATGATTACAAATTAATTTGTATTAAAATATAAATTTACAAGGAAACATTACAGTCATCTTCAGGATCTGAAATTAAAATATTTTATATTTCAGATCCTGAAGATGACTGTAATGTTTTCTTGTAAATTTATATTTTAATACAAAATAATTTTTTATCATGATAAGGTACATCTTCTCAATTTTATTCATTCTGGAGCAGCAGCTTTAATTATTACCTACGCTGAAAGCGGAAGGTTTAATTTTAGACAGCAGGCATTTATTTTTTTATCATCTTGTTAATCGCATAACTCAAAAACTATTCTGCCCAATTGCCTAAAATTTGATGAGATGATTAGTCAATTTCCAGGAACCATCTTGTAGAATTTTGGAAGCAATCCGATCAAAGTTCAAGGTCATTTATAAATCAGTAACTCAAAAAGTATTCGACCAAATTGCATGAAATTTGGCGGGAAGATTGGTTAATGTCCATGCATGAATCATCTGGTAGAATTTAGGGAGTGATTTGGTTAAAGGTCAAGGTCAAGTTCATTCATAACTCAATAACTCAAAAAATATTGCACCAAATTACCTGTAATTTGAAGGGACGATTAGTCAGTATCCAGGAACCATTTGATTAGATTTTGGGTGCGATCGGGATAAAGGTCAACGACCAAGGTCAAGGTCATTTGTAACTCAATAACTCAAAAAGTATTCAATCAAATTTTCGGAATTTTGGTGGGACGATTGGTCATTATTCAGGAACCAGTTTATTAGATTTTGGAAGCGAACGGGTCAAAGGATAGGATCATTTATAACTCAAGGATCATTGGAGGGTCAAGGTAATTTATAATCAGCGGCGGAGGTATGCGCTCTACCAAGGGCCAGTTCTAGTTTTCTTTATTCTAGTGTGCATGCACGTACACATAATTTAGCAGGGATTAGTATTTTATTTTATTAACAGTATTATAGTTATAAAACCTATTTTTCCTTTAATTGTCTATGCTCGATATTAATATTTCCACTTGTTCACCGTGGGTAATTTACTGAGTGTGTATGATTTATATTTTAATCTATATGGTAAAAGTTTAGTCATTTATATTGGAATGTTAGTAACTTTTATTTGACTGTTTTGATAAACGATACTAATTTGATCTATAGTTGTAGCACCTTAATTAATGACTACTAAATATCCAAATTATCTATTAGATAACGAGTTGTAGATTCATAATAGATATATTTAATTGGCTGATCTTCACAGACTTATAAGCTCAATAACACACTCTTCAAGTTATTATAATTTCATTGTAGCTGCAGTTTATTCGACCCATAACCATCCCATTCAATTAGGCCTAATTTATTCAAATTCATTCAGGTTAATAAGCCTATCATGGATATAGGAAACTAATTAGTCATCGTTAGTTAGAGGTTTTCGAACTTTTGAATCTATTTCTGTTTGAGGTATTTATCTTTAAAGATCTATTATTTTATAATGATACTATAAGAGTGATGAATTTTTTTATTGATCACATGTGGAATCGTCACCTCAGTCGCGTTTGGGTGACGATTCTTCATGTGGGACTTCCTGGAGAGACGATTCTACATGTGGGATATTCTGGAGAGACGATTCTACATGTGGGATATTCTGGAGTGATGATTGTAAATGTAATCCCATTTTTATTCTATTCAGTATAAGTATAAGAATGCAAATTCTTGATTATTTATTTACTAAATTACCGGAAACAAGAGAGGTAAAATTGTATTAATTTTAGTGTCCAATTTTCCCCAAATAATTTATATTACTTTTGAAGAAAAGTAATTTCAATTTATAGACCAATAACTTTGTGAAAATATCTATTTAAGAACACTATTATATAATACATTTTTAACTTTTAAATTGGTATTGATATATATCTTCTGTTTATTAATTCATAGATATATTTTATACCAATGTAATTCAATATACGTAAATAGTAACTTAAAGTGCGAAGAGTCAGTGTTTACCTCTATTATTTACATTATATAATGAATTTCTGCAACTGAATTCATTTAAAGTGAGCAAGCACGAGCGCAAACACACTAGATAGTGAAAATAGGTTTACATTTGCATAAGCGTCATGGATTCCAAGCCACCTTATCAACCACCGTGTCTTGAAATGTCTTGTTATTTTGTCTCCGAAGAAAATTCAATTGTTTCGAAAGATAAAATCTCGAATTGGATTTCTTACTTTTTGACATACACCGAATGGATTCGGAAAGAAAAGGGGAAACAACAATCTGACTGGGAAAACACAGGCTATCATCATGTATCGACAGGAAAAAGACATGAATCAGACGTGCTCTTGAGGGTGGTCCTGACAGCGCATTTACCCATCGTTACTCCAGTGTGTTGTTATTGTGCCTCGTATTACAATTCTTTGCCTCATTCTGAAATAGCGACAAGTCTATCAGGCATTTTGGTTAATATTTTATATGAGTTGTAGGAGGGGGTTTAATTAAGGTGGTAATATCATAATTTAGAACAAAAAACTTAATAAATTTGAAAATGAGATAATTAAAAATAATATGAAATATTTTCATGGATTTCTAATTAACATTATTATTTGGTTGTAGAATTTGGTAATTAATATGAAAAAAAATCAACAAAGTAAAGTAAGTTATATTTGTCTTTTTCGTATTATTTTTGATTGCTGTCATATTCATCATGAGTGTCATATTCATCATGAGTTTCATATTCATCATGAGTGTCATATTCATCATGAGTGTCATATTCATCATGAGTGTCATATTCATCATGAGTGTCATATTCATCATGAGTGTCATATTCATCATGAGTGTCATATTCATCATGAGTGTCATATTCATCATGAGTGTCATATTCATCATGAGTGTCATATTCATCATGAGTGTCATATTCATCATGAGTGTCATATTCATCATGAGTGTCATATTCATCATGAGTGTCATATTGTTGGTTATAAAATAATTGCATCATTTTGAATAGTGTCATCTCAACACAACGCAAACATTGTTTGTTTGTTTCAAAGTTTGAAGAGTGGGTTTGGGAGTTTCAAGTGAAATGTTCCATTGGGAAAAATTTATTCAAAGGTTAAATCAAAATTAAATGTTTACAATATATAGTGCAAAAAAGTTACTTGTTGGTATGAGTGAAAGATATAATTTATATTTAGTTAGTTAATGGAGACGGGGAGAAGCTCTCACTTAAAAGGTATCACAATATATAGAAAAGAAAAAAGGAATGAGAAGCAAAAGGAAGTAAAGGAAAGGAAGTGAAGGGAGAGAAAGGGAAGGAAAGGGAAGGGAAGGAAAGGGAAGGGAAGGAAAGGGAAGGGAAGGGAAGGAAAGGGAAGGAATGGGAAGGAAAGGGAAGGAAAGGGAAGGAAAGGGAAGGAAAGGGAAGGAAAGGGAAGGAAAGGGAAGGAAAGGGAAGGAAAGGGAAGGAAAGGGAAGGAAAGGGAAGGAAAGGGAAGGAAAGGGAAGGAAAGGGAAGGAAAGGGAAGGAAAGGGAAGGAAAGGGAAGGAAAGGGAAGGAAAGGGAAGGAAAGGGAAGGAAAGGGAAGGAAAGGGAAGGAAAGGGAAGGAAAGGGAAGGAAAGGGAAGGAAAGGGAAGGAAAGGGAAGGAAAGGGAAGGAAAGGGAAGGAAAGGGAAGGAAAGGGAAGGAAATTAATCTATTATATAGTCAATTAGTGAGAAAGGACACATTGAAAGGAAAAAAAATAAAGTTTTCTAATGAAAAAAATGTTTATTTAATTAAAGGTAGATAAAAAGCTGTTGCAAAATAATGAGTAACTTCACATCACAAGAAGAGTTTTTAAAAGTAGAAATAGTTTTGTATGTACACTCTCCTTTATTTAATTATAGGGGTACAACTACAACACAACAATTAAACTAAAAATACTTTGAAGAAAATACATTAATGGAATTTATTTTATTTTGATAGGTTATAATGGTTTTCTCAATAACACACGTTACTGTTGTGTTATATTTTTCAGGACAAGTTTTGGTTGATGTAAGAGAGCAATAAATCTGCATTTGTAGGTGCAATATCCGTAGTCTTTATTGCGGTAAGAAACGCTATGTGTTTTCATGGCAACATTTAGGAGCCTTTCCAAAAGGAATGATTACAGTGAGCAGTTAGCACTCTAATGGAGAAATAGTAATGTGCTTCACATCCAAGATAATAAGAGTAACATCGAAATTTAGAATGGAAGTTTCATGCAATATAAAACTATGATACTTGAATGTAAGTATTACAATTGGTAAAGTTATTTGTATGTAAGTCAGTATTGCCTTATTATTTGTGCTTTGTTTTCTAATGTTATTTAGCTTGTGGCTTTGTTTATTCTGTCCCAAGCAACCATGACACATTGTGCCAACATGGGCACTAGATGGTTAGATGGACAAGAGATGACAGACTGAAAAGTAGCCTAGAAATTACATGGGGATAATGTGGTTTTCCATTCTCATGGAATGTTACCTTGGGAGAAGGTTGGTTCAATGTGGCGAATCCATCCCATTGAATTGTCATATTGGCCCAACCTGAATAATTTATAGCATATTAACATTATATGGCTGAAAATTGATTAACATATTGGCAACATCTTGTGCCAAGATGGTTTCAACATAACAGCCCATTTTGAAAAACACCAGACAGTTCCGATACGATTTGTCAACCTAGTGTCGACATAGGCCCCATTACTTTGTGCTGCTTGGGTTGTTCTTTCCTTTTCTCTTCTTTCTTTAGGAAGCGTAGTGTTACTGTCTATTACTCTACGAGGCTATTGGTTCTGGTCATTGTTGTCACTTATTGTTGGTCATTGTTATCCTCGTATAATATACATAGGGAAAAATAAACATACAGAAAGCGAGTTTAATTATGTTACTTATATGATAGTACCTTAGATTGTTTTTAGCAAGATTATATAAATTATGTGAAACATCATTAAACTGTTTACTAAGTAGTCAAAACATTTACTTAATTTCCGGTTTAATTTAATTCTCAGAATACATTAAATACATTAACGATTACCCTGAAATGCTATTATTGACGTCATTAAAAAAATGAAATTATTTTACAAACAGTTTCGCTTAGCATCAAACCTATTTATCTCGAGTTTAAAAACTGTGTACTAGATGAGGAAGAAAGTAAATTATGATAGGAATAAATAAAGAACCAAATAGGAGAATTAGGAAGCTGTGTGGTGGTGATGACGTCACTCATTGCCATTAGTCGATATAGAAAGCTAGGGGAGTAGAGAGTCATTTAATGACTCTCCTTTTATTGAAGTAATTACAGTTGCTGCAGTGTTAGGTAGGGTAGATTGAGGCTAAAGCAATGATCGATAATTGCTTTCAATCTGAACTGCAATTTACAGTAGAACTGTAGAACTCCTCTATAATAATGAATTCATGTATAGTGAATGTAGTGTCCTCACTAATGAAGTAGCTTCAATATTGAACAAGTTTTCTTTAGTCTGCCATGAATATAGTTATCAGTTTTTAGAAAACTATTGACCATTTTATGGCTGACTAATGAAAATTTTGTTCGCTATACAGGCTACTTCCTTAATCAGTACAATACATTCACTATACAGGATTTCATTATAGAGGAGTTCTACAGTATTAGTAGTCTTTTACATGACAGTTGCCATGTTTCGCGATATTTTGTGAGTTATGTACTTCGCAAGTGATCTGCATCATCAACATAAAAATTACTCAACGATACCTGTATTTATCTTTTTAAAAAGTTAATTTCGCAAATTTAAAATTACTCTCACTTACTAGCGGATGAAACTTGTTCATTTAATTTCTTCAATACTACTTTTCAATTAACAAACATTCTAAAAATTCATTTCCTTTCGAAATTTTCACCGACCATTAATCAGGTTTTATCCTTTTACAAATCATTTCAACGGAACAAATGAACCAGCACTTAATGACATCCTTCATGAGTGTAATCCGAATTATTGCAGGAAAACAAAGAGTAATTTTCGCATGCAATATTAACTCTGTGTACCTATGATGCTACCAAGCGAAAGCAATAGTCATTCATTGTTTTTATAGCTACCATTTTAATAATAAATGACAAGAGCATCTCATAAGAGTACCTAGAAAGAGTGGGATTAGATATTTAACTCTTTACAAACCAAGATGTAACTGAGCAATCCCTTGAATGTTCCTCCTGTATCAAAAATATTATGAAATAAATTCTATCTAAATTTACGGCTGTTTATTCCTAAGTAAAATGATCGAATAACAAAATAGATATATTCCCTACATAATGTGCGTGTATTTTCTGCTGACTCGTCAAATTCAAGCGGGTTTGAAAACATTTCTCATTTCACGAAGCATTCAGAATGATGAAGAGTGACAGAGTCTATAGATACTAAGCAATGAGGCATAAACTTCAGGCCTCTAACTCAGACATGCAGTTTATTCAGCTTTGTAATTTGGACTATACGTCAACTTCCGGAACTGGACTTTTGGGACTGTACCTAAAATTTGGAAACAATGAATTTAGAGACAATGGATTTAGAGACAATGAATTAAGAGACAATGGATTAAGGGACAATGGATTTAGAGACAATGGATTGAGAGACAATGGATTAAGGGACAATGGATTAAGATACAATGGATTTAGAGACAATGGATTAAGAGACAATGGATTAAGGGACAATGGATTAAGATACAATGGATTTAGAGACAATGGATTAAGAGACAATGGATTAAGGGACAATGGATTAAGATACAATGGATTTAGAGACAATGGATTAAGAGACAATGGATTAAGAGACAATGGATTAAGATACAATGGATTTAGAGACAATGGATTAAGAGACAATGAATTAAGGGACAATGGATTAAGAGACAATGGATTAAGAGACAATGGATTAAGAGACAATGGATTAAGAGACAATGGATTTAGAGACAATGAATTAAGAGACAATGGATTTAGAGACAATGGATTTAGAGACAATGGATTAAGAGACAATGGATTAAGAGACAATGGATTAAGAGACAATGGATTTAGAGACAATGGATTAAGAGACAATGGATTAAGAGACAATGGATTAAGAGACAATGGATTAAGGGAAAATGGATTTAGAGACAATGGATTAAGAGACAATGGATTTAGAGACAATGGATTTAGAGACAATGGATTAAGAGACAATGGATTAAGAGATAATGGATTAAGAGACAATGAATTAAGAGACAATGGATTAAGAGACAATGGATTAAGAGACAATGGATTTAGAGACAATGGATTTAGAGACAATGGATTAAGAGACAATGGATTAAGAGACAATGGATTAAGAGACAATGAACTAAGAGACAATGGATTAAGAGACAATGGATTAAGGGAAAATGGATTTAGAGACAATGGATTAAGAGACAATGGATTTAGAGACAATGGATTTAGAGACAATGGATTAAGAGACAATGGATTAAGAGACAATGGATTAAGAGACAATGGATTAAGAGACAATGGATTAAGAGAAAATGGATTAAGAGACAATGGATTAAGAGACAATGGATTAAGAGACAATGGATTAAGAGGCAATAGTTCTGTAGCGGTCTCTGGCCGCTCTATGAAATAGGCTAGTTACCCCTACAATCAATATTCTTTTATTTCATTTATATATTTATTAAAATATAACTCATTGTATTTTTATTATTTTATTTTGTACTAAAATTGTTTTCTCTAATGGATATAATTTCTCATACTTCTATTCAATCATTATATTTCTTTAATAACACATTATTGTATTTTTAGTTAATTTAGATTAGTATAAATTGTATAGTTTCTAAGTGTTTTTTATAAATAAATAATCTGGTATCTTATGGTTTTCATTCTCCTTGATATGTTGCTATAAGAGATATTTGTAAGACGGTTACCAGTACCACAGTCTGGGAACACACATTGCCTTAACGGATCAACTACGGCGGCATGTTTAGCACACAAGGTTACCTTTAACGAACTAATTACGGCGATGGTAACACTCCCAACGTCTTACAGTTCTAATAATTACCATTTAAATTACATTATTCACGTCTACTGTAGAAGATAGATTTGATGTTAACAATTTTATTAATATGGATAAAGAAACTATCAAATTAATTGGATATTTATTGTTCATATTAATATTTAAAAGAGTGACTTCAAAATATCCTTAATATTTCATTACATTGAATTTAATCTAAATTATATAAAACATTTGGAATACGGATCAAACTTACTTTCAATTCAGTAATTTCAACCTTGTTTTCTTTTCCTAATAAGAATTTCTAATAAAAGCTACAAAATTTGTGATCGCTCATCAAGATCAGATATGGAAATATATTACTCTACTATTTAATTAGTAACTAATTAGCACTCCACAGTGATTATAATTATTATCTATCTCTGACTTGAATCCCTTTAATCTTCGAAGATAGCAGTCAATGGTGATCATTTTTTGAGAGGGAAAATTCTTCTGAGGTGATTTTAAATCAGACGACAGAATATCTTTGATTGCTCTTCATTTGATGAAATTTGGTGGAAGGATTATAGAATGATAATTAGGAATATCTAATATAACTCTGTTAAATTTCATATGTCCTAAATATTGTAGATGATGAGACCTGTAGACACTGTAGAGGTTAAGGCCTGTAGACACTGTAGAGGTTAATGCCTGGAGACACAGTAGATGTAGATGACCCAAGCATCATAAATTTGTACTATATCCCTTATTTAAATGATGAGTCATCGAAGTGGACTACTCTGCCTTCAAAGTTACGATCTCTAGATACCGACTCAGAGATTTTATTGGTAATTTATATCACACTTTTCACAGAGAATCACATCCTTTTTCAGATTTATTCGGTAGCGGCGTGCATTTACCTTACATTATTACCCTCAATATTCCATGCATCTTATTTTCATTGTCTAATTTTAGGGGAAAATAAGAGACAGATATTAGCGTTGAAATATTGTTAGAATATGGCTTATATTCCTGAAACATCACAATGGAACTTTTGGTGGAAGCATCAACTATAAAATGAATTATATGCAGGAAAATCTTGAATGTCGGTTAGGATTAATATTGTTTTATAACCTATTTAATATTTTATTCGTGAATCAGTCCATTGAATAAAATTTGATATAAGAATATTGTTGTGCGTTTTCATGTTTTATTAATTCATATCATCGAATAAGTTAATTGAATCTGCTCTACCCCTCATAATTTCTTATTATTATTATTTGAGATAAATCACAAATGATGCGTGTAATCTAACAAATAATTTTTAATGTTATAAATAAATCTTTGAGTATGAATTCAGTCGTTTTTCAGTGTGTAAACATATATAAAATGTTTTAAAAAGTGTAATGCTTCTGCTTTGAAACATCGGAGACGAAAATGAAAGTCCGAATATATTCATCTGATCCGTAGTCCATCGACTTGATTTACATTTAACAATCAATATACAGTGTCACGGCACAGAGTGGCTAAATTGCCAGTGATTCAATTAAAGTAAAGGGATTCATAGCTCTATTCTTCTATTCCATTCCGTCTGAGTTTCATTCGAAGTAAATAAACTGTAACAACTACACTCTCTCAAGTTCCCGGGTGCTGATGGAAGAATTGATGGAGTGAATTTAACTGAGGCACAACTTCCAAATAGAAACAAGTTGGAGGTGCGAAAATAAAACACTCAACTTATTCCCAAAAATACCTAAGCTGTCATGGAGTAGCCAAAACAAAAGGATTAAACTTCACTGCGCTCTGACGAAAGCAAAAGGTCTAAGGTGAATATTTTGTATGAAGTTATAACTGTTGAATTTAACCGAATTCTTTAAGATTTATAAATATGAATATTTGTCATCCATAAAGATGTAATTGGATTGTTTAATTAATGTGATCGCGTAATAGTTTATTATAAAGACTGGTGAGTTAATCATCAAAATTACGGACTATGAGTTTAAGTTATTTTGGAAATTATCCAGATTGAAAAAAAATTATGAATTTTTTGTTATGGAATTTTTTAAATATTCGGATTTTTTATTATCCAGATTGGTTGTTTTTTTGTCATTTGGATTTCGGTTATCAATAATTTTCTAATGAGAATTTAACCCCTTAAAAATTGTGGACTAAGAATGTTCATTTAAAATTAATTGGATTTTCAGAATATAATTGTCTGGATTATGATATAATATTTATCTACTTTATTTTTATGTAAATTTTCTGAATTTTTCATATAATTTATTTTTTATTTTTAAATAATTTTATTTCTATTACTATGCCATAATTGAACATTTTGTGATTGAATATAACCAAAACCATTAAAGGTATAAAATACAATAATAAAAATCTTGCCACCATTATATTCGAGCAGATATGACGTCTATAAAAATAGAAATAAAGGCATTATTATAATAGATATGCCTATGTTTCTTACACTCTAACAATGCATTATTTACCGATATTAAAATTAAAGGAAAAATAATTCTGAACAGTGAAGAAAATATGAAAACAACCTCTTCCATAATAACACAATCTAGTTATTTTCATCTGGCAGAGGGTGAAAACAAGTCATGTTGATCGATATCATTGTAATATTTAGCCACTCGGTAAATTTCTTCCACTGACTATTAAGCATCATTAAAAGTATATTCAGATAATAGCCTCCTTTAGAGAGAATTAATTTCAGAATTTTAATATTATTTCCTTAGAAATTGTACCATTTTAAGTTTATAATATTTACAGTTGAATCATTTTCTTTAACTTTTCAAAATTTTAATAGAGGCACCCAGTGAGAAAGATTATGGTGTGGCCATCGAAGATTGAGGTAGGCTTCTGCGTAATCTTGTACGGCCCCAACATAACAATCATTTTAGGGGTTCCCGGAAAGATACCCACAGGAGAAAAACACGGAAAAACATCCCACAGCAAAAAACTCACAAGAAAAATGCCGACACAGAAAAAGCCTACAAGAAAAATTACCTACAAAGAAAATTACTCAAAAGAAAAAAATCGCACAGGTATAAAAGCCCACAAGAAAAAATATACACAAGAAGGTGAATTATAGCATTTGTTACAGATATACGTATATCAGGAGACATATCACCCTCCATACCCCCTGCTAGATCTTTATACAGTACTCCATTTCTATAATGAATTCCTCTATAGTGAACTCTCCTGATTAGTCCCGAGTAATGAACTAGCCTGTATAGTGAACTCAATTAGTTTTGTCTGTTTCAAAATTGTTATCAGCTTTGTATGAATCTCTATTTAGTAAACTAGCTGTAGTTCATTATAGTTGAGTTATACCAGTACTATTCCTCTATAAGGATTTCCTGTATGTTGAACAATATATATATATTAAAAGAATATAGTTTATTGTAGTCGGCGTAGAGCCAGTTTTTTTACTAATTTCTTAAATCCTCTAATGAGAAGTCAACTCTCTATGAGTCTATAGTGAACTAGTAGAAAATCACTATATTGGAGTTATACTGTACAATTATGAAGAGTGTACTGCAACGAACTAGCGGATACAATACTATACATCACTTGCTTCATATCAAATATTAAATAAATATTATGCAGCTGTGGACATTTTTCCTTGAGGGATTTATTCATTAAGGGCATTTTTCCTTGAGGGATTTATTCATTGAGGGCATTTTTCCTTGTGGGCAACTTTATTTGTGGGCATTTTTCCTTGTGGGTATTTTGGCTGTCCGGTCACCCTCTTTCCGGTCACCCTTTTTTGGTAAATGTGGAACCTTCTTTTCCTGCAAAATATTGCATGGGAAGCAGTATCGAATACGTGCAGTCGAATAATCTAGGTTATGGCTCAAATATTTGCAAGTTTATTTTATCAAAGAGTACGAAATGATAATACATACCAATAACAAAATTTTAATTTAACAAAATCACTGAAACATTTCTCTTTGATCTAAGTATTCAAACTAATTTTCCAGATCTTTCACAGGAAAGCTAAATTCAAGGTCAGGTTCAAACAAAATTTTATAATTTGTTTCTATATTACGAGCCGCTTGTAAAAATGTATATAAAAATATAGTAAATATATTTCAAACCACGTGCCTCATTTATTCTATAAAATTTAACTGTTTCTTCCTGACTAAACTACAATAACTTTATTCCATTAAAAAATAATGCAGTGCATTTTCTCCCTCATTTTTCTAACAGAAGGCTTCATATTTTTATTTGCCCGCTACTTCAAACCTTCACATCAAAGGGAGCAAAAAGAAAATTTCTACTGCTACAAAAGGCCTTAAATTCCGCGTCAGCTGGAGAATAATTGTGTCTTGTAGAATCTGCTAAGTGAAATCTTCAATTATCCTACTTCAAGAGGCTTAATTTCAATAGAAAGATATCAAATTAGTTATTTTCTACCGTGTCCTCAATAGGTTCAAATATTTAATATAATTGGCAGATTCCGTTGGAATGATATCTTATAACATTCCTCTAAAGCAGAAGAAATAGAACAAAAAATAAATGGTTTGTTGCTTGATTAAATTCAGAAATTTATTGAAAATGAATTTAATTATTCTTGAAATATTTTCATTAAATTATAACATATGAGGTAAAAATAGATATATTATTAAAGAATATCATCAGGTCAATATGACTAGTTTTTTTTTATATTATTTATCATTGTTTATCATTTCATTGTTTAATCATTTTATTGAATAGTGGTCAAAATGACCTGGATTAGTCATTAATTATATTTTTATAATCGTATTGCTCCACATTCTAAACATTAAAATAGGTCTAAAAAAATGTTCAGACTTTTTATATATTTAATAGAGAGGCCTTTTCACTCAGACAAGACTATAGCAGGGATGAGGGGTGGGAGAATATTTGGGTCCAGTTATTATTGATACAAATGTTAATCGTTTATAATTATCTCGATTCACTCCAGTGTGACTTTTGGCCTGCTATTTTTTATTGGTCTAGGACATTTCGTCCACGGACATCTCGTCCACGAATATTTCGTCCACGGACATTTCGTCCACGAATTGCTATAGTCTGTATTTTAAAGTGTGTATGGGATATATTTCATACTATTTTTCGTTATTACATTAGTATCCAGGTGTAACTATATAATATTATTTTAATGATTTAAGCCGAACCTTTTCATATGAACACAAAAATAATGTTTATCTATCGATTATAGTTATAAAGTTAGATATGCTAAACGGGTTGACTTTATCATTAAGTTATTTACCTTCTATAATATTTTGCAATAATAAATGATTTATGAGTATCCAAGATATGATATAACTGGGTACTAATAAGACTAAATCTTGAAACGTAAGAATTTGAATAAAATAATTATAATAGAGGAAAATACTAATTATTTTATATAGTTTTATTATGAGTCTAAAAATAATGAAGAATCCGATAACACGGATGTTTTGACGTTTACATAATTAAACATAACACTAAAATGTACTAATATCTAGCTAATTCTTTTATATCATATTTAAATATTAATCACTTGTTTAGTCTCTGTTAATACATGTATGTATTTTACGTAGTCTCTGTTGAAACAATGTTATCATAAAAACTAATTTCTGAACCAATATTGCTTCTAATAAACTAATCTGAGTAACAATATTGATGTTTATGGTACTTATTGTGAATATATACAGCAAAAAATGTAGTCATTGTGAATATATAATGAAAGTCTTCGTTTTCAATGTTTAAGTAGGTACTATAATAAGTTCGAGATATGTCTCGATACTATTACAGATTTTATAAGACCGGGGTAAAATAAAATCGAGGCCTACCTGCATATCATTAATTATTATAGTATTCAATTTTATTATTTTTCTGTTGCCGGTCAGCAAGAGCAGGAGAAGAATATTGCGATAAGAATTAAAGACCATAAATTTCTAATTACCATCAAAAAAGAGTATTTTCTACTTTTATATTGCAGAATATATATAAATAATATACAATAAACAATATGTACACATTATAATTATGATACAAAATAAAGCATTTCGTGGACGAATTGTCCGTGGACGAAATGTCCGTGCACGATTTTTTATTATACCAAATTTATAAAAAATATCTTTACAGAAGATGGAGCCCTATCTCATTCGTCGAGAACTGTCAGTCAGTGGCTGAATGAAAAGTTTCCAAACAGGTGCATTAGCAGAGGTTCAGATGGCGACATGAACATTGAGTGGCCTCCAAAATCACCTGATCTTACACCTGGTGATTTATTTTCTATTGCAATTAATTAAGAGTAAAGTTTATGATATGTTGCGTAATAATATATATTTTCATTCAAGACCCATTTAAATTTTGTCATCCGAAACAATGGCAGCTATAACTTAATTAAATATAATTGAAATGGTGAACCACAAAAAAGTTAATCTAACTTTGAATTAATATAAATATAAGTTGATGAAAAATTGGTTTCGAGTAAATTTGGAAATTTAATTCTTTAAGTGTATTCATAAATATAACATTTAGATTATTTCAAAGTTGGGTGCACCCTGTATATTCAATTAAATTAAAAACTAATTCAATCTACAGTTTTGAGATTATTTAAAAATCAACCAAATTCAAGATGGAGTTATTTATTAAATTTTAAAACATGAAACACTGCGATTATACATCTTTTTTTTGATAAAATATGCTATGAATATTTAATGGATACAACCTCACTAATAATTAATAAACAAAAGTAAATATTCAGTTTAAAGTATAAACATCTATATTTATTATAAATTAAATTTCAGTATTTATTATCTATTTAACTTTTGTATTTATTATCCATTTAATTTCAGTATTTATTATCCATTTAACTTTTGTATTTATTATCCATTTAATTTCAGTATTTATTATCCATTTAACTTTTGTATTTATTATCCATTTAATTTCAGTATTTATTATCCATTTAACTTTTGTGTTTATTATCCATTTAATTTCAGTATTTATTATCCATTTAACTTTTGTATTTATTATCCATTTAATTTCAGTATTTATTATCCATTTAACTTTTGTATTTATTATCCATTTAATTTCAGTATTTATTATCCATTTAACTTTTGTATTTATTATCCATTTAATTTCAGTATTTATTATCCATTTAACTTTTGTATTTATTATCCATTTAATTTCAGTATTTATTATCTATTTAACTTTTGTATTTATTATCCATTTAATTTCAGTATATATTATCCATTTAACTTTTGTATTTATTATCCATTTAATTTCAGTATTTATTATCCATTTAACTTTTGTATTTATTATCCATTTAATTTCAGTATTTATTATCCATTTAACTTTTGTATTTATTATCCATTTAATTTCAGTATTTATTATCCATTTAACTTTTGTATTTATTATCCATTTAATTTCAGTATTTATTATCCATTTAACTTTTGTATTTATTATCCATTTAATTTCAGTATATATTATCCATTTAACTTTTGTATTTATTATCCATTTAATTTCAGTATTTATTATCTATTTAACTTTTGTATTTATTATCCATTTAATTTCAGTATATATTATCCATTTAACTTTTGTATTTATTATCCATTAAATTTCAGTATTTATTATCTATTTAACTTTTGTATTTATTATCCATTTAATTTCAGTATTTATTATCTATTTAACTTTTTTATTTATTATCCATTTAATTTCAGTATTTATTATCCATTTAACTTTTGTATTTATTATCCATTTAATTTCAGTATTTATTATCCATTTAACTTTTGTATTTATTATCCATTTAATTTCAGTATTTATTATCCATTTGACTTTTGTATTTATTATCCATTTAATTTCAGTATTCATTATCCATTTAACTTTTGTATTTATTATCCATTTAATTTCAGTATTTATTATCCATTTGACTTTTGTATTTATTATCCATTTAATTTCAGTATTTATTATCCATTTGACTTTTGTATTTATTATCCATTTAATTTCAGTATTCATTATCCATCTAACTTTTGTATTCATTTTATTCAATACACTAACCTTCAAAAAATTTCAATTGAATTTCTTTTTAAAACTCTAGGTGAAATAATGACATTTCGTGATAATAATTATGCGTGAAATGACCAAAAGTTGGAGAAGGAGGATATTAAAAAGGAAATAATTCAGGGAGAGATGATTATAGTGAATAAAGGAGAGATGATTATGAGAAGAGATGATTATAGTGAATAAAGGAGAGATGACTATGAGGGAGAGATGATTATAGTGAATAAAGGAGAGATGATTATAAGGGAGAGATGATTATAGTGAATAAACGAGATATGATTATAAGGAAGAGATCATTATAGTGAATAAAGGAGAGATGATTATAAGAGAGAGATGATTATAGTGAATAAAGGAGAGATGATTATAAGGGAGAGATGATTATAGTGAATAAAGGAGAGATGATTATAGTGAATAAAGGAGAGATGATTATAAGGGAGAGATGATTATAGTGAATAAAGGAGAGATGATTATAAGGGAGAGATGATTATTGTGAATAAGGGATAGATGGTTATGATGAATAAAGAGTTGAAGTTTCATTTCGATTTGCTGTTGATAATCAAATAACTTTGAATGGGGTAACTTTGAGAGTGTATTTGGTAATAGGGAAAGTTAAATCTCACAGTACTGAGACAGTAGCAAAACTTACAGCGCAGTACTGTGATAGTAGCGATACTTACTGCATATTACTGGCAAAGTAACTCTAATAAGGTAAGTATTGCATATTAGTCAGTTAATCAGTATTTTGTACTGCTAATTTAATTATTTCATTTGTTTTTTTTAACTTCAAATCGAATCTATGCACCTATTATAAACTGCACTACTATGAGAAATATATAATATTGATTATTTATTACATTTTTAATAAGGTACATATTAATATATTTTAAAGTTTTTAAACATATCTATATCTTAAAATATGTTTTTTATTCCAATATTGTAAATATTTTATCCTTTAATCGATGTGTAACTATGAATGATTTTTTTACTGAATAGAAATGTTGAATTGGATCAATGATTAAATATCGGAAAGGGAATTAAATGCCGGAGAAATATTTTAGTGGTTTTTACTTAAAATAAATAATTTAAATTTCATCCGTCATTTATTTAGCATCTATTGGTTTTAAATTTTGGTTATTTCTAGAAAATTGATTGCTTGTGGCAATTAATTCTTTCCCTTTATTAATAGTATATACATGTTCCTACTTTTTATGTGCTATTCCTCAATAGAAGATAACAATTAATCATCCGTGAATATGTTTAATTCATATTGTACAGATTATAATACAAATTCGTATATGAAAAACTCCTCTATGAAGTATAATTATTCTTACATATAAAATATGATAATAATTCGTATTCGAATACTAACTTGAAGTTAGAGATATTAACTTCATGCTATGCATTAATTCTACTAATCAAATAATTTATATTTCAAGCCAATCATCCTCCAGTCCGTTTCTTTTTATTCCACACATTGTTATACAGAAGCAGACGCTAGCTACCCTCACTTGTGTAGCTACCCTCACTTGTGTATTCCTTGTTTAATTACCTAATCAAGGCTACGGATTATGCAATTGCCTCACACTCTCAGAGTGATTATATCTCCCACTGCCTTCTATAATCTCCCTTGACCTGCCAAAGAATAAAGTCTCACGTCAAGGAGGCATTACTGTCTAGTGGCTCATCTTAACTGTACTATAATTGGAGACACGAATGATGGCTCTGAGACTCTTTTCTTGCAATCAGGTCCTTAGATTTTGCATGAATAATTTCCTCAGTTTGGAGTGAATTTGAAAACAGTGTCCAATCTACATAGAGATCAAGAAATTAATTAGTTTCCACTTTTTTTCGATATTCATCACTATTTCAATTTGTTGATTTTATTTATTGAATACGGTTTTATTTACGATGAAGCCAAGATCTAATCGAGTATTTTCATTAGTCTTTTATTTTTATATAATTATTATTAGCTTTTGATTTAAATAGTATTTATCCCATATTGTAGTATAATCCAATTACATCTATAATTGACCCGTTGAAATTCTACGGGATGAACAAAAAAACTCTATTCTATGGACAGAAAGCATATAAAACGCAGCAAATGTGTTTAGTAACATGCTTCTGAGAAAAATATCCTCTGAATTTAATTATCTATTTACACCAACTTTGTGGGGTGCTATTGATAGAATGAATGTCTGTTTAACCCCTTTTTTGACGGACAGACCGACTGACACAACTTCATATATATTATAATATAGATTATCCCCTATAAATATTCTATTGGAGACATTAACTTGATTTACACCAACCTTATGAGGTACTATTGATAGAGTGTCTGCTTAACGTATTTTGTGACTGAAGGACATTATCAGTTTATCACCTTACAACATTTTTTCTAAACTAAGTTATATTTTAGCTCAACAGTTCCTCCCCCACCCCCTTTCACTTTCCTCACCTTCATTTTTCCCTTCAATTCCCCCACCTACACTTACACCATCTACACTTTCCCCACTCACATCTCTCCCACCTTCCCCCCATCATCACTTCCTCCACCTACAATTCTCAAAAATTAACGTCCCCACCTTTTCTTCACCCACCGACCTTTCCCCCGCATACACTTCCCTCGCCTTCATTTCCCCCACCTTCAATTGCCTCACCTTTTATTAAATATAATCAAATTGAAGCACACAATAAAAAAAAGAACAAAATAAAAAACACAATAAGATGTTTAGTTTTCGGTATCATGCATACCGAAATTGCTTATATCTAATTACTGAAAGCGTAACGAACAGACTCACTCACTCACTAAAGGGGCCTTTACACGAGCACTGGTCAGTGCCACTATTCACCACACTGCCCACCAAGTAGCTCAGCGCCTTTACACGAGCAGAATGTGCTTTGGTGGGCACTGACACTTTAGTATCGTGGTTAGCATCTAATATGCTATTAAACACTAACGCTATTAGTGTTTTATCTTTATAATGTTTAGATTTTATTTTCCATAGGTATGGGTGCTCTTCAACTAGGCCAATGAAAGGGGTTGTTGATTGTCTGGCAATCGCTACTGACAAACAGTGGCACTTTGTGGTGAGCGTCACCACCAAGTTTTGCCAAAAAAGGTGGGGCAAATAGCAATGTGGGCGTGGAATAGAGCAGTGTCACCACAAAGTGGCACTGAGCACTTACCGTGTAAAGGCCCCTTAAGGAAGAACATGTAGAACTATAATATGATACTCCCAATTACATTTATTTATATAAAAATATATGAAGAAATTATCACCATGAAATTTCAAAACTATTTCGTATAATTACATGAATAAATTCAATCTTCATATAATGTTCTCTATCTCAATTGTTTTTAATTTTTTTAATCCACCTCAGTGACACACAATCGCACTTTAATGAGGACATTCAACTGAGTTGTTATTTTCAAATGTACGACATCTTCCGTGTTTTTACGTCTGGAAACTTCTATTAATTAAATACTCTGCTAAACATTCCTATAAATTCTGCCAGCAGTTCACAAGCACAAGCACAGCAAAGTAAATTAAAGTAAATTAACATATCGAGTGAATTCTAGACGTTTGTATTATACATAGACTGAGTGACTTGCAGTAATCGACACACGTAAAAAATAGGAATAATATGAGTGAATTTAGTGAGGCACAGTGACACAAAGACACACAATGACACACAGTGATACATAAAAACACAATGACACGCAGTGACACATAGACACTGTGACATACACAGACACAAAGTGACACACATTATCGGTTCATTATTTCAATCAGTGATTATTGTCTTTATTATGTATGATTTATTTGGTTGATTACTCTAATTAATAATTAGATTAAAAGTAGAACACACGTGTATGTAATAAGTACAGGGGATTTTAATGTAGAGACCAATGATTTATTGCATTCAAATAATTATTGCCTTGAGGCTTCTGTTTGAAAATATTATAAAACATCAATTAGATACAAAAAAATAAAAAAATAAGGAAAACAGTCGTTCCATTTTTATCTTATACTTAGTGAGTCAGAAAAAGTATTCCATTTTATAATTGAAATAATTTAATTCAAACGATATTTCATATATGTGTTTATTCTGTAAAATCTCTTTCATGTGCTAATATTTTCAAAATATTAATTTGTTCGTGAGATAAGTTTCGTTTGATACCTTTAATAAGATTATTTTGATATATAATAATAATTTAATATAATGAAATAAATCATTTAACTACATCTTAAGTATCATTGTACGATTAATAATTTATTAATCTTTCCAATTTTTCAGTATGCTAATACAGCTTTTATAATGGTTGTAATACATTTTAATACAATATGTATAAGTCAGTCTGCACCGTACTTAACCAACACTAGTTGTACATATTCATCACCACTAGGAAACAAACATTTATTATTTAAATCATATTTAACCCCGGAGTATATTTCATAATCAGATTCTTCAGCTCTGCTGTTGCACATATGTACCAGCAGCAAAAGTTTATAATATAGAAATGTCAAATGGCTTAAAAACGTACCAATTTGCTTGTTTTTGTGTCAGTTGCCGTAGCATACAGTTCTATATAGTGCCAGACATACGATAGTTAGATGTTGTACCATTTGTTTTGATTCAGTAGACGCCATATTGTCTGAAGTGTGCACGTACGACCTATTGTTCAATGTTTTTTTTCTTATTACCTTCGCAAAATTGAAGAAGGTAATGTTTTGAGTGGATTTATTTGTATTCTTGTTATTCGCATAAATAAAAAGGATTAAACCAAATTACATAAAATTTATTGAAACGTTTGGTCATTATACAAGAATCATTTTATTATATTTTCAGAACGTTCAGGTCAAAGGATAACGGCAAGGTCATTTATAACTCAAGGATTATTGGATGGTGAAGATCTTTTGTTAGCGGTGGTGAAGGTATACGCTCTCCAAGTGCCATTTATAGCTACATGTATGCTTATGTATCGTTATTCAATTAGATGTTTATACTTCATTTAAATGTGATAGTTCACTATTATTGTGTTTGTAACAAAATCTACTCCCGCTTTACAAATTTTCTGATTGTAAACCGTTTCATTCCATACAAATGTTGTTCATTGTGATCATATGATTGCAAACAGATTATAAAATTGATTTAACTCTAGAATCTACATATTTTCAATTAAGCTGAGAAATTCCCTATAACTTAAAATATAGAATCCATGTTGTAAGGGTTAAATCCAAATGGTACACATCTGTGCCTGGCGATAGAATTAAAATTTAAAAAAACCGAGAATACACCAACAAACAAAGCTAGCAATTTATAATTATAATTTGATTATACAGAGGAAACATTAAGGCCCGATAAGCTAATTGCTTTTAGGGCAACCTATTTAAAAGAAAATATTACAAGAGATGATCCTATCTAAGTTATGAAATAAGAATGGTAAACAACAACAAGTGCTTTCGGCTTGTAAGTAGGTGTAGTTTATACGGTTTTTGAATTTACAGATATTAAAACAAGATTTAAAATGTTCTCTAATATTGGTACAAATACAGCATCCTCTATAATTTGTTCTACTTGTGATTTAGATCTGCTAAAAAAAAGTCAAAATTATATTTGAGGTGTTCCTAGTACAATAAGAATGACCGCTAAAATTATCCCTATTTCATAATAAATTTAAAAAAAAGCCTCTCGAAGAATAACAAATATACTAATTTTAGATAAATAATTGTTCTGAATCAATTTTTGATAATTAGGTTAAAGTTAAATTGTTTTGTCTTCAACCGAATGTCTCTTTTTACAGTAAAATAATGTCGTGAGTACCTACTTTATCATTTATTTTTTATTGTATATAATTATAAATTTACTTCTTCAAAAAGTCGTTTATGCATTTAAAATCATTCTTTCATTGTGCTTGCAGCGATGCAGAGTGTTATTATTCAATGGAATATACAGTTAATGTATTTCGAATTATTTATCAGAAACTAAGGCAGCTCAGCATTGGCTTACATGTTGGAAAAAATGAATCAGCAGATTAGTTTATAATCTCTCTATATAAAAATAGCATCACAGCTCCCTCTGGTAGCTAGGCAACAAATAGCTGTACTAAGTGAGAAAATTAATTGGTATAAATACCATTAGTTATTGGTTATTAGTTGGTATTTAATTATTGAATATCAATTAATTTCGTCTATTATTTACTAATTATTAGCCCTGGACCTGATAAATAATTGAATTCAATCTAATTAATGTACTCACATGTGATGTGTGTCAGTCGAAATATATTGATTAAATATTTTATTAATTGAAGTGTGTCAGTAAAAGGTTGAATAATTAAAATGAAATCAGTTCCCTTCAAATATTCAAAGAGATTTTAAAGTTTTAAAGCAAGCCATTTGATTATATTACTGATAGTTTAGTGTCAAATAAATACAGTTTCAACTAAATGAAAATGTTCATAATGGACTTGCTTTAATATGAATTAAAATTTCAGAGGAAATTCTATGAGGGCAGACAACGTAAATAAAATGTAAGTAATAGTTAAAGTTCGCCATTATATTCACTCTGAATCCTTGCAAAATAAATGATTGAGATATTGTCTTAGGTAAAAATATTAAAGAAATGTTACATACTAAAAACTGTTACAAACTTCAGTAATAGCAAAAATCTTGCCTCTAGAGTTTCAAAAGGAGGAGATACTAAATGTAATCATATTTCATACTTTAATTGCAATCCTTCTATGAGAGTTTATTAGTTCAAGTGATTGCAATTTATGTTACATTTTTAACTGATTTCATATTAGTTCGTTATAGAATCATAGATGACTCATCGAAGTTAATAGGGAAATATTGACTTTTCAATTCTAGTTAGTAGCGGATGAAATGAATCAATTACATTTGAAAATGTAAGATTGTTTTATCTCTACATATATATCTCTAAGCTTCAAAATATTTAGGATTATGTTATAATTCATCTTGAAAGTAAATCAAATATTATTAGCAAAATCCGCAGACTTTATTTCATTTCCAAATGGATTTTCCCAAACGAACAATTGTATCAATAATATATTTATTTATCGATTCACTTTTCAAATTTTGAGCTTTGAAATAACATAAAGAAGAATTTAGCATTGGAGTTCATTTTGGCTTTCCTCTCGGTACCAAAAACTGAACTCAATATCCATGATATGAGTCGCTTTAGCATCCGAAATCAAAGGCACGAAAAGTCCCTCTTCAATTTTCTTAGAGCCTTGCAATAACGAATCAATATGACTGACGTTTTATTGGAGTGTTTGGTGCCTGTTAACTTATTGAAATCCTGAATAGAACTTTTGGTATTCTCAAAATAGTTAAGAATAATATGGGTTTAAAAAAGAATACTTAGATTTGTGAGTTGGGATGGGTGAATTATATTAACAAGTGTACGGTTTAGTAACTTACGACTTATGGATATTCTTAAATCATCAGCTTTTGGATATTTGTATATTTTCAATTAGTTAATAGACTATAGATTCCAGTTATTACTTTAACTAAAAAATCATGTCTATTTCTCAAATTTTATCAAACGTAACCTATACTACAATATTTTGTGTTTGGACAATAATACCAACAGCAAAAGAAAGTAATTAGAGAGATATTATAATTATAACTAAAATATATATGAGTAATGAGTTCTATTAAAAATATTTTATGGAACGATTTGGACATGACTTTGCATTTTTTCAACATGAAACTTTTTAGGTTTGAAGTTTTTATTTTTATTTTCCCCTTTGAAGTGTTTGAAGAGTTGAGTTTCTATTGTTTCTTGTTTGATAAAAAGCGATTTCTAAATAAATATTAGAGATGAGATTCATTTTAGAACTGACAGAAAGGAGGAAAAATTTACTCATTAGAGTAAAACTAAATAATCAGAATCTCGTGTCTGAAACAAATTATTTTCTCTCTTTTTAAATGTATAATTAAATGTATTTTTAAGGAGCAGCCTAAAAGTATTTAATCATTTATTAATTAGATTATTCATTTGCAGTTCTAATTTAATCAGTAACTCGTGTGAGATATGTATAAATAATTTATATTTAACACAAAAGAAAATTATAATTATCTAACAGTTTCTCATTTCAAAAAGTTTTACGAACTCTTTTTGCCAAACACGTTCCTAATTTAATCAATTATTGATTTTATATTAATAAGGTAATAAAAAATTATAAATATATTTATATATTGAGTCTCATTAAATTACTTTATCAATCTTAAAAATTGAATTTACGTAGAATGAAAAATGCTAAATAGATCAATTATTCTTATATATATATATATATAATAATATTTCTTGAAAAAGTAAACATTATGTTATAACATATTTAATTGATAGCTACGAATTATCGGATAGTTCTACATTTTCAGTATTCATGATACATACATGTATCATGGTTATATGTACATGTATGGATACACGTATCACGGATACCAATTAAAATATTGAGTTTAGATATATATTTATTCTTATATGACCAAAACTGTGGAACTGACCGATAATTCGTAACTTACCTTACCTACATCCGTTAAATAGTATATGACTCTTCCCAAGATGATAACTTTTATACATCAAGATAATATCTTTGGAGATTCGAATCGAATTTCAGTTTCACCTAACGGCCGAAGATCGGATTACTTTACTGAACAAATAAGATGAAAGAACTATATAATGAAATATTATTAAATAATGGAATTTTGTAATGAATTAATGGTGTGTAGCTACATTTCTACATTGGGGAATATGATTGTGAACGACGTAGAAATGTGATGTATTTATTATTATTGAATTTACTTTGTTGACTTTGAAAAAAAAACCGTACCTGCTCTTTAAGTATGCAAACATGAATTACATATAAGAAAATTATAATGTATAACTTTTAAATTTATAAAAATTTAAACATTTACATTTTAATGAATTATAGTAATATTAGCGTAACGCTTTTATTTAAATGATAATAGTGAAATAATTTCCCGTTACTTCAATATATTTATAAACTGAAAAGCAAGTGAAACCACGTAAAAAGTAATCATCCTTCTATTTTTCTTAAGAGCTTTCGAATAATAAAATATTCATCATCAGTTTCCTAATTTTTGACTATTCTAAACAAAATAGAAAAAAATAAGGATTATTACTTTTTACGTTGTTTCACTTGCTCTTCGGCTTATAAATTTATAAAGATTTCCCAGAAGGATGCCCATAACACAATTTTAAATATATTTATGATATTTACAATATAATGAAATTTATATCACCATAAAATTTCCTCTACCAAAATTTCATTAAATTCCATACACTCCATATAACCTAATAAAATCACTATATATATAAAGAAGGAGCTATTCCCGTTCATAATTATTTGTTAAATTGAATTAAATAGAATGAAGAGAAAGTTCTAATGACGAAACATTTCCTCTGGATTTGAGGCGCTACCGATTTCGTACTCTGACTGCAGTGGCGCTTCCAAAAGCCAATAATTACCCAATGAAAAAGTTTCGGAAGATCCTGGAGTGGGACTCTATATCTAGAGAAGTTTAGCAGCCTTGCTATATGGAGCAGAATTACTGGCGAGGAGTCAAGGAAGGGATGGCGTTAGTGGAAAATGCCATGAGAAATAGGTACTCATTTTTATCTGATAGTCTAAAGTTGGTGAATACTTTCAATATTCTGTATTATCCAATACTTAAATATGAATACGATATTGGATAATCTGGTAATGAAGCTAATTATCTAATAGATTATCTGAAAGACTATTATTTACTTTAGAAATGTTAAATGTGTCTATGCAACATGATTCTTATAAAAAAATTGAACTAATTTTTCTAAATACAACTCCTGATAGAACTATTCGTACCGGTGTTGATACCAATAAATACCGGTAAATATAATGGTAATGGATTTAGTTTGAAATGACCTGTCGACAGACATGAAAGAAGATTTCGTTCTAAATTAATGTTCTCGAAAGGAAAAGTCTTTGCTCACAGTGCTCACTTCTCACCGATTATGGGGTTTTAGGGGCGTATTATGGGGTTTTATGGGGTTTTAGGGGCGTATTATGCAAGTTCATCAGCGAAATGGGAAATCTAATTCCGTCTGGTGCACTCAATCAGTAATTAACGACACAGTCTCAACATGGATGAGTCCAGAAGAACTTAATTAAACGCATATAGGGGTTGCTTTATTACCGTCTGTTGTGTTTATTGTCTCCACTTAATTGATTGCAGGCACCTTTAACCTCTTTTCATTCGGGAGAAAAGTTTGGATTATTTGGAATGAGGTTTTTGGTTATATGAAATACATCATATGATATTTTTTCTTGCAAAAGGTTAAAGATATTATTAAATAGAAACTTGAATACAATAAGTAATTTGACATACAATTATCTTATTTACAATGTTTTTGATTCAACTAATTATTAGTAAATAATAGTCAAAATTTCAATTTTCAGAAATAAATGATTTTGTCAAATAGGAAAATCAATAGATATTTTTTAAAAAGGAAATTAACTTACAATATACATCTCAAATGTTTGCATTTGGGAAATTTCTAACATAGAATTTCAGGACATTTAACTCTTTAGATGTCATTTATTTAATTTCAATTATATATTTCTGCGAAAGCAGGTCACCATTAAGCACGAATCACATTGGCTAAGCAGCTTACAAGCCTCTCAAGCACATGTTCTCCGCACCTAATCTGTAAGTAGCAGAAACACCTAAGCGTCTTTCCGCCTTTTAGTAATGGCATCGATAGAGTTTCGCAACCAATAATCATAATGATAATTAGTTCTTGAACAATCTTTCAATGGTATTAACAGTTAGAAATGTGTAAAATAACAGGAGATAGCATCATGGGATATATTATTTAATTCTTGAAACTATGTTCAATAATTGCGTCCATGATTTTTTTACTTTGTTTGTATGCAGATACGTTTGAGCCATTTAGATATTAGAGTGGTTAGATATTAGAGTGTTTAGATATTAGAATGTTTAGATATTAGAGTGTTTAGATATTAGAGTGTTTAGATATTAGAGTGGTTAGATATTAGAGTGTTTAGATATTAGAATGTTTAGATATTAGAGTGTTTAAATATTAGAGTGTTTAGATATTAGAGTGTTTAGATATTAGAGTGTTTAGATATTAAAGTGTTAAGATATTAGAGTGTTTAGATATTAGCGTGTTTAGATATTAGAGTGTTTAGATATTAGAGTGTTTAGATATTAGAGTGTTTAGATATTAGAGTGTTTAGATATTAGAGTGTTTAGATATTAGAGTGTTTAGATATTAGAGTGTTTAGATATTAGAGTGTTTAGATATTAGAGTGTTTAGATATTAGAGTGTTTAGATATTAGCGTGTTTAGATATTAGAGTGTTTAGATATTAGAGTGTTTAGATATTAGAGTGTTTAGATATTAGAGTGTTTAGATATTAGAGTGTTTAGATATTAGAGTGTTTAGATATTAGAGTGTTTAGATATTAGAGTGTTTAGATATTAGAGTGTTTAGATATTAGAGTGTTTAGATATTAAAATGTTTGGATATTAGAGTGTTTAGATATTAGAGTGTTTAGATATTAGAGTGTTTAGATATTAGAGTGTTTAGATATTAGAGTGTTTAGATATTAGAGTGTTTAGATATTAGAGTGTTTAGATATTAGAGTGTTTAGATATTAGAGTGTTTAGATATTAGAGTGTTTAGATATTAGAGTGTTTAGATATTAGAGTGTTAAGATATTAGAGTGTTTAGATATTAGAGTGTTTAGATATTAGAGTGTTTAGATATTAGGGTGTTTAGATATTAGAGTGTTAAGATATTAGAGTGTTTAGATATTAGAGTGTTTAGATATTAGAGTGTTTAGATATTAGAGTGTTTAGATATTAGAGTGTTTAGATATTAGAGTGTTTAGATATTAGAGTGTTTAGATATTAGAGTGTTTAGATATTAGAGTGTTTAGATATTAAAGTGTTTAGATATTAGAGTGTTTAGATATTAGAGTGTTTAGATATTAAAGTGTTTAGATATTAGAGTGTTTAGATATTAGAGTGGTTAAATATTAGAGTGTTTAGATATTAGAGTGTTTAGATATTAGAGTGTTTAGATATTAGAGTGTTTAGATATTAGAGTGGTTAAATATTAGAGTGTTTAGATATTAGAGTGTTTAGATATTAGAGTATTTAGATATTAGAGTATTTAGATATTAGAGTGCTTAGATATTAGAGTGTTTAGATATTAGAGTGTTCAGATATTAGAGTGTTTAGATATTAAAGTGTTTAGATATTAGAGTGCTTAGATATTAGAGTGTTTAGATATTAGAGTGTTTAGTTATTAGCGTGTTAAGATATTAAAATGTTTAGATATTAGAGTGTTTAAATATTAGAGTGTTTAGATATTAGAGTGTTTAGTTATTAGCGTGTTAAGATATTAAAATGTTTAGATATTAGAGTTTTTAGATATTAGAGTGTTTAGATATTAGAGTGTTTAGATATTAGCGTGTTTAGATATTAAAATGTTTAGATATTAGAGTGTTTAGATATTAGAGTATTTAGATATTAGAGTGCTTAGATATTAAAATGTTTAGATATTAGAGTTTTTAGATATTAGAGTGTTTAGATATTAGAGTGTTTAGATATTAGAGTGTTTAGATATTAAAATGTTTAGATATTAGAGTTTTTAGATATTAGAGTGTTTAGATATTAGAGTGTTTAGATATTAGCGTGTTTAGATATTGAAATGTTTAGATATTAGAGTTTTTAGATATTAGAGTGTTTAGATATTAGAGTGTTTAGATATTAGCGTGTTTAGATATTAAAATGTTTAGATATTAGAGTGTTTAGATATTAGAGTATTTAGATATTAGAGTGTTTAGATATTAGAGTGTTTAGATATTAGAGTGTTTAGATATTAGAGTGTTTAGATATTAGAGTGTTTAGATATTAGAGTGTTTAGATATTAGAGTGTTTAAATATTAGAGTGTTTAGATATTAGAGTGTTTAGATATTAGAGTGTTTAGATATTAGAGTGTTTAGATATTAGAGTGTTTAGATATTAGAGTGTTTAGATATTAGAGTGTTTAGATATTAGCGTGTTTAGATATTAAAGTGTTTAGATATTAGCGTGTTTAGATATTAGAGTTTTTAGATATTAGAGTGTTTAGATATTAGAGTGTTTAGATATTAGAATGTTTAGATATTAGAGTGTTTAGATATTAGAGTTTTTAGATATTAGAGTTTTTAGATATTAGAGTGTTTAGATATTAGAGTGTTTAGATATTAAAATGTTTGGATATTAGAGTGTTTAGATATTAGAGTGTTTAGATATTAGAGTGTTTAGATATTAGCGTGTTTAGATATGAGAGTGTTTAGATATTAGCGTGTTTAGATATTAGAGTGTTTAGATATTAGCGTGTTTAGATATTAGAGTGTTTAGATATTAGAATGTTTAGATATTAGAGTGTTTAGATATTAGAGTGTTTAGATATTAGAGTGTTTAGATATTAGAGTGTTTAGATATTAGAGTGTTTAGATATTAAAATGTTTAGATATTAGAGTGTTTAGATATTAGAGTGTTTAGATATTAGAGTGTTTAGATATTAAAGTGTTTAGATATTAGAGTGTTTAGATATTAGAGTGTTTAGATATTAGAGTGTTTAGATATTAGAGTGTTTAGATATTAGAGTGTTTAGATATTAGAGTGTTTAGATATTAGAGTGTTTAGATATTATAGTGTTTAGATATTAGAGTGTTTAGATATTAGAGTGTTTAGATATTAGAGTGTTTAGATATTAGAGTGTTTAGATATTAGAGTGTTTAGATATTAGAGTGTTTAGATATTAGAGTGTTTAGATATTAGAGTGTTTAGATATTAGAGTGTTTAGATATTAGAGTGTTTAGATATTAGAGTGTTTAGATATTAGAATGTTTAGATATTAGAGTGTTTAGATATTAGAGTGTTTAGATATTAGAGTGGTTAGATATTAGAGTGTTTAGATATTAGAATGTTTAGATATTAGAGTGTTTAAATATTAGAGTGTTTAGATATTAGAGTGTTTAGATATTAGAGTGTTTAGATATTAAAGTGTTAAGATATTAGAGTGTTTAGATATTAGCGTGTTTAGATATTAGAGTGTTTAGATATTAGAGTGTTTAGATATTAGAGTGTTTAGATATTAGAGTGTTTAGATATTAGAGTGTTTAGATATTAGAGTGTTTAGATATTAGAGTGTTTAGATATTAGAGTGTTTAGATATTAGAGTGTTTAGATATTAGAGTGTTTAGATATTAGCGTGTTTAGATATTAGAGTGTTTAGATATTAGAGTGTTTAGATATTAGAGTGTTTAGATATTAGAGTGTTTAGATATTAGAGTGTTTAGATATTAGAGTGTTTAGATATTAGAGTGTTTAGATATTAGAGTGTTTAGATATTAGAGTGTTTAGATATTAGAGTGTTTAGATATTAAAATGTTTGGATATTAGAGTGTTTAGATATTAGAGTGTTTAGATATTAGAGTGTTTAGATATTAGAGTGTTTAGATATTAGAGTGTTTAGATATTAGAGTGTTTAGATATTAGAGTGTTTAGATATTAGAGTGTTTAGATATTAGAGTGTTTAGATATTAGAGTGTTTAGATATTAGAGTGTTTAGATATTAGAGTGTTAAGATATTAGAGTGTTTAGATATTAGAGTGTTTAGATATTAGAGTGTTTAGATATTAGGGTGTTTAGATATTAGAGTGTTAAGATATTAGAGTGTTTAGATATTAGAGTGTTTAGATATTAGAGTGTTTAGATATTAGAGTGTTTAGATATTAGAGTGTTTAGATATTAGAGTGTTTAGATATTAGAGTGTTTAGATATTAGAGTGTTTAGATATTAGAGTGTTTAGATATTAAAGTGTTTAGATATTAGAGTGTTTAGATATTAGAGTGTTTAGATATTAAAGTGTTTAGATATTAGAGTGTTTAGATATTAGAGTGGTTAAATATTAGAGTGTTTAGATATTAGAGTGTTTAGATATTAGAGTGTTTAGATATTAGAGTGTTTAGATATTAGAGTGGTTAAATATTAGAGTGTTTAGATATTAGAGTGTTTAGATATTAGAGTATTTAGATATTAGAGTATTTAGATATTAGAGTGCTTAGATATTAGAGTGTTTAGATATTAGAGTGTTCAGATATTAGAGTGTTTAGATATTAAAGTGTTTAGATATTAGAGTGCTTAGATATTAGAGTGTTTAGATATTAGAGTGTTTAGTTATTAGCGTGTTAAGATATTAAAATGTTTAGATATTAGAGTGTTTAAATATTAGAGTGTTTAGATATTAGAGTGTTTAGTTATTAGCGTGTTAAGATATTAAAATGTTTAGATATTAGAGTTTTTAGATATTAGAGTGTTTAGATATTAGAGTGTTTAGATATTAGCGTGTTTAGATATTAAAATGTTTAGATATTAGAGTGTTTAGATATTAGAGTATTTAGATATTAGAGTGCTTAGATATTAAAATGTTTAGATATTAGAGTTTTTAGATATTAGAGTGTTTAGATATTAGAGTGTTTAGATATTAGAGTGTTTAGATATTAAAATGTTTAGATATTAGAGTTTTTAGATATTAGAGTGTTTAGATATTAGAGTGTTTAGATATTAGCGTGTTTAGATATTGAAATGTTTAGATATTAGAGTTTTTAGATATTAGAGTGTTTAGATATTAGAGTGTTTAGATATTAGCGTGTTTAGATATTAAAATGTTTAGATATTAGAGTGTTTAGATATTAGAGTATTTAGATATTAGAGTGTTTAGATATTAGAGTGTTTAGATATTAGAGTGTTTAGATATTAGAGTGTTTAGATATTAGAGTGTTTAGATATTAGAGTGTTTAGATATTAGAGTGTTTAAATATTAGAGTGTTTAGATATTAGAGTGTTTAGATATTAGAGTGTTTAGATATTAGAGTGTTTAGATATTAGAGTGTTTAGATATTAGAGTGTTTAGATATTAGAGTGTTTAGATATTAGCGTGTTTAGATATTAAAGTGTTTAGATATTAGCGTGTTTAGATATTAGAGTTTTTAGATATTAGAGTGTTTAGATATTAGAGTGTTTAGATATTAGAATGTTTAGATATTAGAGTGTTTAGATATTAGAGTTTTTAGATATTAGAGTTTTTAGATATTAGAGTGTTTAGATATTAGAGTGTTTAGATATTAAAATGTTTGGATATTAGAGTGTTTAGATATTAGAGTGTTTAGATATTAGAGTGTTTAGATATTAGCGTGTTTAGATATGAGAGTGTTTAGATATTAGCGTGTTTAGATATTAGAGTGTTTAGATATTAGCGTGTTTAGATATTAGAGTGTTTAGATATTAGAATGTTTAGATATTAGAGTGTTTAGATATTAGAGTGTTTAGATATTAGAGTGTTTAGATATTAGAGTGTTTAGATATTAGAGTGTTTAGATATTAAAATGTTTAGATATTAGAGTGTTTAGATATTAGAGTGTTTAGATATTAGAGTGTTTAGATATTAAAGTGTTTAGATATTAGAGTGTTTAGATATTAGAGTGTTTAGATATTAGAGTGTTTAGATATTAGAG
>CANNZV010000781.1:0-61099 GCA_947561585.1 Caprella mutica
GGGATACACTCTCTATCTAATAGTAAATAGGGATACACTCCCTATCTAATAGTAAATAGGGATACACTCTCTCTATCTAATAGTAAATAGGGATATACTCTCTCTATCTAATAGTGAATAGGGATACTCTCTCTATCTAATAGTAAATAGGGAAACACTCTCTCTATCTAATAGTAAATAGGGATAATCTCTCTATCTAATAGTAAATAGGGATACTCTCTCTATCTAATAGTAAATAGGGATACACTCTCTCTATCTAATAGTAAATAGGGATACACTCTCTCTACCTAATAGTAAATAGGGATACACTCTCACTATCTAATAGTAAATAGGGATACACTCTCTCTATCTAATAGTAAATAGGGATACACTCTCTCTATCTAATAGTAAATAGGGATACACTCTCTCTATCTAATAGTTAATAGGGATACACTCTCTCTATCTAATAGTAAATAGGGATACACTCTCTATCTAATAGTAAATAGGGATACTCTCTCTATCTAATATTAAATAGGGATACACTCTCTCTATCTAATAGTAAATAGGATACTCTCTCTATCTAATAGTAAATAGGGATACTCTCTCTATCTAATAGTAAATAGAGATACACTCTCTCTATCTAATAGTAAATAGGGATACTCTCTCTATCTAATAGTAAATAGGGATACACTCTCTATCATAGTAAATAGGGATACTCTCTCTATCTAATAGTAAATAGGGATCTAGTAAATAGGGATACACTCTCTCTATCTAATAGTAAATAGGGATACTCTCTCCCTATCTAATAGTAAAAAGGGATACTCTCTCCCTATCTAATAATAAATAGGGATACCCTCCCTATCTAATAGTAAAAAGGGATACTCTTTCCCTATCTAATAGTAAATAGGGATACTCTCTGTATCTAATAGTAATTAGGGATACTCTTTACCTATCTAATAGTAAATAGGGATACTCTTTCCCTATCTAATGGTAAATATGGATACTCTCTGTATCTAATAGTAAATAGGGATACTCTTTCCCTATCTAATAGTAAATAGGGATACTCTTTCCCTATCTAATAGTAAATAGGGATACTCTCTCCCTATCTAATAGTAAATAGGGATACTCTTTCCCTATCTAATAGTAAATAGGGATACTCTTGCTCCATCTAATAGTAAATAGGGATACTCTCTCCCTATCTAATAGTAAATAGGGATACTCTCTTCCTATCTAATAGTAAACAGGGATACTCTTACTCCATCTAATAGTAAATAGGGATACTCTCTCCCTATCTAATAGTAAATAGGGGTACTTTCTCCCTATCTAATAGTAAATAGGGATACTCTCTCTATCTAATAGTAAATAGGGATACTTTTACTCCATCTAATAGTAAATAGGGATACTCTCTCCCTATCTAATAGTAAATAGGGATACTCTTTCTATCTAATAGTAAATAGGGATACTATTACTCCATCAAATAGTAAATAAGGCCACTCTTTCCCTATCTAATAGTAAATAGGGATACTCTTTCTATCTAATAGTAAATAGTGATTCTCTTACTCCATCTAATAGTAAATAGGGATACTCTCTCCCTATCTAATAGTAAATAGGGATACTCTTTCTATCAAATTGTAAATAGGGATACTATTACTCCATCTAATAGTAAATAGGGCCACTCTTTCCCTATCTAATAGTAAATAGGGATATTATTACTCCATCTAATAGTAAATAGGGGGCCACTCTCTCCCTATCTAATAGTAAATAGGGATGCTCTTACTCCATCTAATAGTAAATAGGGATACTCTCTCCCTATTTAATAATAAATAGGGATACTCTTTCTATCTAATAGTAAATAGGGATACTATTACTCCATCTAATAGTAAATAGGGCCACTCTTTCCCTATCTAATAGTAAATAGGGATATTATTACTCCATCTAATAGTAAATTGGGCCACTCTTTCCCTATCTAATAGTAAATAGGGATACTCTTACTCCATTTAATAGTAAATAGGGATACTCTTACTCCATCTAATAGTAAATAGGGATACTCTTACTCCATCTAATAGTAAATAGGGATACTCTTACTCCATCTAATAGTAAATAGGGATACTCTTACTCCATCTAATAGTAAATAGGGATACTCTCTCCCTATCTAATAGTAAATAGGGATACTCTTACTCCATCTAATAGTAAATAGGGATACTCTTACTCCATCTAATAGTAAATAGGGATACTCTTACTCCATCTAATAGTAAATAGGGCTACACTCTCTCTATCTAATAGTAAATAGGGATAATCTCTCTCTATCTAATAGTAAATAGGGATACTCTCTCTATCTAATAGTAAATAGGGATACACTCTCTCTATCTAATAGTAAATAGGGATACACTCTCTCTACCTAATAGTAAATAGGGATACACTCTCTCTATCTAATAGTAAATAGGGATACACTCTCTCTATCTAATAGTAAATAGGGATACACTCTCTCTATCTAATAGTAAATAGGGATACACTCTCTCTATCTAATAGTAAATAGGGATACACTCTCTCTATATAATAGTAAATAGGGATACACTCTCTATCTAATAGTAAATAGGGATACTCTCTCTATCTAATATTAAATAGGGATACACTCTCTCTATCTAATAGTAAATAGGGATACTCTCTCTATCTAATAGTAAATAGGGATACTCTCTCTATCTAATGGTAAATAGGGATACACTCTCTCTATCTAATAGTAAATAGGGATACTCTCTCTATCTAATAGTAAATAGGGATACACTCTCTCTATCTAATAGTAAATAGGGATACTCTCTCTATCTAATAGTAAATAGGGATACTCTCTCCCTATCTAATAGTAAATAGGGATACACTCTCTCTATCTAATAGTAAATAGGGATACTCTCTCCCTATCTAATAGTAAAAAGGGATACTCTCTCCCTATCTAATAATAAATAGGGATACTCTCCCTATCTAATAGTAAAAAGGGATACTCTTTCCCTATCTAATACTAAATAGGGATACTCTCTGTATCTAATAGTAATTAGGGATACTCTTTACCTATCTAATAGTAAATAGGGATACTCTTTCCCTATCTAATGGTAAATATGGATACTCTCTGTATCTAATAGTAAATAGGGATACTCTTTCCCTATCTAATAGTAAATAGGGATACTCTTTCCCTATCTAATAGTAAATAGGGATACTCTCTGTATCTAATAGTAAATAGGGATACACTCTCTCTATCTAATAGTAAATAGGGATACACTCTCTCTATCTAATAGTAAATAGGGATACACTCTCTCTATATAATAGTAAATAGGGATACACTCTCTATCTAATAGTAAATAGGGATACTCTCTCTATCTAATATTAAATAGGGATACACTCTCTCTATCTAATAGTTAATAGGGATACTCTCTCTATCTAATAGTAAATAGGGATACTCTCTCTATCTAATGGTAAATAGGGATACACTCTCTCTATCTAATAGTAAATAGGGATACTCTCTCTATCTAATAGTAAATAGGGATACACTCTCTCTATCTAATAGTAAATAGGATACTCTCTCTATCTAATAGTAAATAGGGATACTCTCTCCCTATCTAATAGTAAATAGGGATACACTCTCTCTATCTAATAGTAAATAGGGATACTCTCTCCCTATCTAATAGTAAAAAGGGATACTCTCTCCCTATCTAATAATAAATAGGGATACTCTCCCTATCTAATAGTAAAAAGGGATACTCTTTCCCTATCTAATAGTAAATAGGGATACTCTCTGTATCTAATAGTAATTAGGGATACTCTTTACCTATCTAATAGTAAATAGGGATACTCTTTCCCTATCTAATGGTAAATATGGATACTCTCTGTATCTAATAGTAAATAGGGATACTCTTTCCCTATCTAATAGTAAAAAGGGATACTCTTTCCCTATCTAATAGTAAATAGGGATACTCTCTGTATCTAATAGTAATTAGGGAAACTCTTTCCCTATCTAATAGTAAATAGGGATACTCTTTCCCTATCTAATGGTAAATATGGATACTCTCTGTATCTAATAGTAAATAGGGATACTCTTTCCCTATCTAATAGTAAATAGGGATACTCTTTCCCTATCTAATAGTAAATAGGGATACTCTCTGTATCTAATAGTAAATAGGGATACTCTTTCCCTATCTAATAGTAAATAGGGATACTCTCTCCCTATCTAATAGTAAATAGGGATACTCTTTCCCTATCTAATAGTAAATAGGGATACTCTTACTCCATCTAATAGTAAATAGGGATACTCTTACTCCATCTAATAGTAAATAGGGATACTCTCTCCCTATCTAATAGTAAATAGGGATACTCTCTTCCTATCTAATAGTAAACAGGAATACTCTTACTCCATTTAATAGTAAATAGGGATACTCTCTCCCTATCTAATAGTAAATAGGGATACTTTCTCCCTATCTAATAGTAAATAGGGATACTCTCTCTATCTAATAGTAAATAGGGATACTCTTACCCTATCTAATAGTAAATAGGGATACTCTCTCAATCTAATAGTAAATAGGGATACTCTCTCCCTATCTAATAGTAAATAGGGATGCTCTTACTCCATCTAATAGTAAATAGGGATACTCTCTCCCTATCTAATAGTAAATAGGGATACTCTTTCTATCTAATAGTAAATAGAGATACTATTACTCCATCTAATAGTAAATAGGGCCACTCTTTCCCTATCTAATAGTAAATAGGGATATTATTACTCCATCTAATAGTAAATAGGGCCACTCTCTCCCTATCTAATAGTAAATAGGGATGCTCTAACTCCATCTAATAGTAAATAGGGATACTCTCTCCCTATTTAATAATAAATAGGGATACTCTTTCTATCTAATAGTAAATAGGGATACTATTACTCCATCTAATAGTAAATAGGGCCACTCTTTCCCTATCTTATAGTAAATAGGGATA
The DNA here is from genome assembly GCA_947561585.1 of Caprella mutica. Taxonomy (NCBI): domain Eukaryota; kingdom Metazoa; phylum Arthropoda; class Malacostraca; order Amphipoda; family Caprellidae; genus Caprella; species Caprella mutica. The sequence goes on from CANNZV010000781.1 coordinate 4,948, forward strand.
TTATTACTCCATCTAATAGTAAATAGGGCCACTCTTTCCCTATCTAATAGTAAATAGGGATACTCTTACTCCATCTAATAGTAAATAGGGATACTCTCTCCCTATCTAATAGTAAATAGGGATACTCTTACTCCATCTAATAGTAAATAGGGATACTCTCTCTATCTAATACTAAATAGGGATACTCTCTCTATCTAATAGTAAATAGGGATACACTCTCTATCTAATAGTAAATAGGGATACACTCTCTATCTAATAGTAAATAGGGATACACTCCGTATCTAATAGTAAATAGGGATACACTCTCTATCTAATAGTAAATAGGGATACACTCCCTATCTAATAGTAAATAGGGATACACTCTCTCTATCTAATAGTAAATAGGGATATACTCTCTCTATCTAATAGTGAATAGGGATACTCTCTCTATCTAATAGTAAATAGGGAAACACTCTCTCTATCTAATAGTAAATAGGGATAATCTCTCTCTATCTAATAGTAAATAGGGATACTCTCTCTATCTAATAGTAAATAGGGATACACTCTCTCTATCTAATAGTAAATAGGGATACACTCTATCTACCTAATAGTAAATAGGGATACACTCTCACTATCTAATAGTAAATAGGGATACACTCTCTCTATCTAATAGTAAATAGGGATACACTCTCTCTATCTAATAGTAAATAGGGATACACTCTCTCTATCTAATAGTAAATAGGGATACACTCTCTCTATCTAATAGTAAATAGGGATACACTCTCTATCAAATAGTAAATAGGGATACTCTCTCTATCTAATATTAAATAGGGATACACTCTCTCTATCTAATAGTAAATAGGGATACTCTCTCTATCTAATAGTAAATAGGGATACTCTCTCTATCTAATAGTAAATAGAGATACACTCTCTCTATCTAATAGTAAATAGGGATACTCTCTCTATCTAATAGTAAATAGGGATACACTCTCTCTATCTCATAGTAAATAGGGATACTCTCTCTATCTAATAGTAAATAGGGATACTCTCTCCCTATCTAATAGTAAATAGGGATACACTCTCTCTATCTAATAGTAAATAGGGATACTCTCTCCCTATCTAATAGTAAAAAGGGATACTCTCTCCCTATCTAATAATAAATAGGGATACCCTCCCTATCTAATAGTAAAAAGGGATACTCTTTCCCTATCTAATAGTAAATAGGGATACTCTCTGTATCTAATAGTAATTAGGGATACTCTTTACCTATCTAATAGTAAATAGGGATACTCTTTCCCTATCTAATGGTAAATATGGATACTCTCTGTATCTAATAGTAAATAGGGATACTCTTTCCCTATCTAATAGTAAATAGGGATACTCTTTCCCTATCTAATAGTAAATAGGGATACTCTCTCCCTATCTAATAGTAAATAGGGAAAATCTTTCCCTATCTAAAAGTAAATAGGGATACTCTTGCTCCATCTAATAGTAAATAGGGATACTCTCTCCCTATCTAATAGTAAATAGGGATACTCTCTTCCTATCTAATAGTAAACAGGGATACTCTTACTCCATCTAATAGTAAATAGGGATACTCTCTCCCTATCTAATAGTAAATAGGGGTACTTTCTCCCTATCTAATAGTAAATAGGGATACTATCTCTATCTAATAGTAAATAGGGATACTTTTACTCCATCTAATAGTAAATAGGGATACTCTTTCCATATCTAATAGTAAATAGGGATACTCTCTGTATCTAACAGTAAATAGGCATACTCTTTCCCTATCTAATAGTAAATAGGGATACTCTCTCTCTATCTAATAGTAAATAGGGATACTCTCTCCCTATCTAATAGTAAATAGGGATACTCTTTCTATCTAATAGTAAATAGGGATACTATTACTCCATCAAATAGTAAATAAGGCCACTCTTTCCCTATCTAATAGTAAATAGGGATACTCTTTCTATCTAATAGTAAATAGTGATTCTCTTACTCCATCTAATAGTAAATAGGGATACTCTCTCCCTATCTAATAGTAAAAAGGGATACTCTTTCTATCTAATTGTAAATAGGGATACTATTACTCCATCTAATAGTAAATAGGGCCACTCTTTCCCTATCTAATAGTAAATAGGGATATTATTACTCCATCTAATAGTAAATAGGGCCACTCTCTCCCTATCTAATAGTAAATAGGGATGCTCTTACTCCATCTAATAGTAAATAGGGATACTCTCTCCCTATTTAATAATAAATAGGGATACTCTTTCTATCTAATAGTAAATAGGGATACTATTACTCCATCTAATAGTAAATAGGGCCACTCTTTCCCTATCTAATAGTAAATAGGGATATTATTACTCCATCTAATAGTAAATTGGGCCACTCTTTCCCTATCTAATAGTAAATAGGGATACTCTTACTCCATTTAATAGTAAATAGGGATACTCTTACTCCATCTAATAGTAAATAGGGATACTCTCTCCCTATCTAATAGTAAATAGGGATACTCTTACTCCATCTAATAGTAAATAGGGATACTCTTACTCCATCTAATAGTAAATAGGGATACTCTTACTCCATCTAATAGTAAATAGGGATACTCTCTCCCTATCTAATAATAAATAGGGATACTCTTACTCCATCTAATAGTAAATAGGGATACTCTTACTCCATCTAATAGTAAATAGGGATACTCTTACTCCATCTAATAGTAAATAGGGCTACACTCTCTCTATTTAATAGTAAATAGGGATAATCTCTCTCTATCTAATAGTAAATAGGGATACTCTCTCTATCTAATAGTAAATAGGGATACACTCTCTCTATCTAATAGTAAATAGGGATACACTCTCTCTACCTAATAGTAAATAGGGATACACTCTCTCTATCTAATAGTAAATAGGGATACACTCTCTCTATCTAATAGTAAATAGGGATACACTCTCTCTATCTAATAGTAAATAGGGATACACTCTCTCTATCTAATAGTAAATAGGGATACACTCTCTCTATATAATAGTAAATAGGGATACACTCTCTATCTAATAGTAAATAGGGATACTCTCTCTATCTAATATTAAATAGGGATACACTCTCTCTATCTAATAGTAAATAGGGATACTCTCTCTATCTAATAGTAAATAGGGATACTCTCTCTATCTAATGGTAAATAGGGATACACTCTCTCTATCTAATAGTAAATAGGGATACTCTCTCTATCTAATAGTAAATAGGGATACACTCTCTCTATCTAATAGTAAATAGGGATACTCTCTCTATCTAATAGTAAATAGGGATACTCTCTCCCTATCTAATAGTAAATAGGGATACACTCTCTCTATCTAATAGTAAATAGGGATACTCTCTCCCTATCTAATAGTAAAAAGGGATACTCTCTCCCTATCTAATAATAAATAGGGATACTCTCCCTATCTAATAGTAAAAAGGGATATTCTTTCCCTATCTAATAGTAAATAGGGATACTCTCTGTATCTAATAGTAATTAGGGATACTCTTTACCTATCTAATAGTAAATAGGGATACTCTTTCCCTATCTAATGGTAAATATGGATACTCTCTGTATCTAATAGTAAATAGGGATACTCTTTCCCTATCTAATAGTAAATAGGGATACTCTTTCCCTATCTAATAGTAAATAGGGATACTCTCTGTATCTAATAGTAAATAGGGATACACTCTCTCTATCTAATAGTAAATAGGGATACACTCTCTCTATCTAATATTAAATAGGGATACACTCTCTCTATATAATAGTAAATAGGGATACACTCTCTATCTAATAGTAAATAGGGATACTCTCTCTATCTAATATTAAATAGGGATACACTCTCTCTATCTAATAGTAAATAGGGATACTCTCTCTATCTAATAGTAAATAGGGATACTCTCTCTATCTAATGGTAAATAGGGATACACTCTCTCTATCTAATAGTAAATAGGGATACTCTCTCTATCTAATAGTAAATAGGGATACACTCTCTCTATCTAATAGTAAATAGGGATACTCTCTCTATCTAATAGTAAATAGGGATACTCTCTCCCTATCTAATAGTAAATAGGGATACACTCTCTCTATCTAATAGTAAATAGGGATACTCTCTCCCTATCTAATAGTAAAAAGGGATACTCTCTCCCTATCTAATAATAAATAGGGATACTCTCCCTATCTAATAGTAAAAAGGGATACTCTTTCCCTATCTAATAGTAAATAGGGATACTCTCTGTATCTAATAGTAATTAGGGATACTCTTTACCTATCTAATAGTAAATAGGGATACTCTTTCCCTATCTAATGGTAAATATGGATACTCTCTGTATCTAATAGTAAATAGGGATACTCTTTCCCTATCTAATAGTAAATAGGGATACTCTTTCCCTATCTAATAGTAAATAGGGATACTCTCTGTATCTAATAGTAAATAGGGATACTCTTTCCCTATCTAATAGTAAATAGGGATACTCTCTCCCTATCTATAAGTAAATAGGGATACTCTTTCCCTATCTAATAGTAAATAGGGATACTCTTGCTCCATCTAATAGTAAATAGGGATACTCTCTCCCTATCTAATAGTAAATAGGGATACTCTCTTCCTATCTAATAGTAAATAGGGATACTCTTACTCCATCTAATAGTAAATAGGGATACTCTCTCCCTATCTAATAGTAAATAGGGATACTCTTTCCCTATCTAATGGTAAATAGGGATACTCTTGCTCCATCTAATAGTAAATAGGGATACTCTCTCCCTATCTAATAGTAAATAGGGATACTCTCTTCCTATCTAATAGTAAACAGGGATACTCTTACTCCATCTAATAGTAAATAGGGATACTCTCTCCCTATCTAATAGTAAATAGGGATACTTCCTCCCTATCTAATAGTAAATAGGGATACTCTCTCTATCTAATAGTAAATAGGGATACTCTTACTCCATCTAATAGTAAATAGGGATACTCTCTCCCTATCTAATAGTAAATAGGGATACTCTTTCCATATCTAATAGTAAATAGGGATACTCTCTGTATCTAACAGTAAATAGGGATACTCTTTCCCTATCTAATAGTAAATAGGGATACTCTCTCTCTATCTAATAGTAAATAGGGATACTCTCTCCCTATCTAATAGTAAATAGGGATGCTCTTACTCCATCTAATAGTAAATAGGGATACTCTCTCCCTATCTAATAGTAAATAGGGATACTCTTTCTATCTAATAGTAAATAGGGATACTATTACTCCATCAAATAGTAAATAAGGCCACTCTCTCCCTATCTAATAGTAAATAGGGATACTCTTTCTATCAAATAGTAAATAGTGATTCTCTTACTCCATCTAATAGTAAATAGGGATACTCTCTCCCTATCTAATAGTAAATAGGGATGCTCTTACTCCATCTAATAGTAAATAGGGATGCTCTCTCCCTATTTAATAATAAATAGGGATACTCTTTCTATCTAATAGTAAATAGGGATACTATTACTCCATCTAATAGTAAATAGGGCCACTCTTTCCCTATCTAATAGTAAATAGGGATGCTCTCTCCCTATTTAATAATAAATAGGGATACTCTTTCTATCTAATAGTAAATAGTGATTCTCTTACTCCATCTAATAGTAAATAGGGATACTCTCTCCCTATCTAATAGTAAATAGGGATACTCTTTCTATCTAATTGTAAATAGGGATACTATTACTCCATCTAATAGTAAATAGGGCCACTCTTTCCCTATCTAATAGTAAATAGGGATATTATTACTCCATCTAATAGTAAATAGGGCCACTCTCTCCCTATCTAATAGTAAATAGGGATGCTCTTACTCCATCTAATAGTAAATAGGGATGCTCTCTCCCTATTTAATAATAAATAGGGATACTCTTTCTATCTAATAGTAAATAGGGATACTATTACTCCATCTAATAGTAAATAGGGCCACTCTTTCCCTATCTAATAGTAAATAGGGATATTATTACTCCATCTAATAGTAAATAGGGCCACTCTTTCCCTATCTAATAGTAAATAGGGATACTCTTACTCCATTTAATAGTAAATAGGGATACTCTTACTCCATCTAATAGTAAATAGGGATACTCTCTCCCGATCTAATAGTAAATAGGGATACTCTTACTCCATCTAATAGTAAATAGGGATACTCTTACTCCATCTAATAGTAAATAGGGATACTCTTACTCCATCTAATAGTAAATAGGGATACTCTCTCCCTATCTAATAGTAAATAGGGATACTCTTACTCCATCTAATAGTAAATAGGGATGCTCTCTCCCTATTTAATAATAAATAGGGATACTCTTTCTATCTAATAGTAAATAGGGATACTATTACTCCATCTAATAGTAAATATTGCCACTCTTTCCCTATCTAATAGTAAATAGGGATATTATTACTCCATCTAATAGTAAATAGGGCCACTCTTTCCCTATCTAATAGTAAATAGGGATACTCTTACTCCATTTAATAGTAAATAGGGATACTCTTACTCCATCTAATAGTAAATAGGGATACACTCTTTTCTCTCACGTCTCACAGCTCTTCGTAAGAGTTTATCAAGTCAAAAGATCCAGTAATTGCAATCTTGCCATAGAACCAAACACTCGTGTATTTATTATACTATTGATTACTTGGTTATACGAAAAAGTAATTAATCTATAATGAAAATAAGTGTTAGTAGTTAATAATAAAACACTTCCAATACGAATGGAGTGTAGCGAATAAAGTTCTCTCTTTCACTAATCTCTAGTATTGCTGCGTCAGCAAAAAAACCGTGATGTAAGACAGGAACTTATTAGACCGATGGTAGATATGCACAAAACTTATTTGACTGATGGTAGATATGCCCAGAACTTATTTGACTGATGGTAGATGTGGCCAGAACTTATTTGACTGATGGTAGATATGACCAGAACTTATTAGACTGATGGTAGATATGCCCAGAACTTATTTGACTAATGGTAGATATGCCCAGAACTTATTAGACTGGTGGTAGATATGCCCAGAACTTATTAGACTGATGGTAGATATGCCCAGAACTTATTAGACTGATGGTAGATATGCCCAGAACTTATTTGACTGATGGTAGATATGCCCAGAACTTATTAGACTGATGGTAGATATGCCCAGAACTTATTAGACTGATGGTAGATATGCCCAGAACTTATTAGACTGATGGTAGATATGCCCAGAACTTATTAGACTGATGGTAAATATGCCCAGAACATATTTGACTGATGGTAGATATGCCCAGAACTTATTAGACTGATGGTAGATATGCCCAGAACTTATTAGACTGATGGTAGATATGCCCAGAACTTATTTGACTGATGGTAGATATGCCCAGAACTTATTAGACTGATGGTAGATATGCCCAGAACATATTTGACTGATGGTAGATATGCCCAGAACTTATTTGACTGATGGTAGATATGCCCAGAACTTATTTGACTGATGGTAGATATGCCCAGAACTTATTAGACTGATGGTAGATATGCCCAGAACTTATTAGACTGATGGTAGATATGCCCAGAACATATTTGACTGATGGTAGATATGCCCAGAACTTATTTGACTGATGGTAGATATGCCCAGAACTTATTAGACTGATGGTAGATATGCCCAGAACTTATCAGACTGATGGTAGATATGCCCAGAATTTATTTGACTGATGGTAGATATGCCCAGAACTTATTAGACTGATGGTAGATATGCCCAGAACATATTTGACTGATGGTAGATATGCCCAGAACTTATTTGACTGATGGTAGATATGCCCAGAACTTATTTGACTGATGGTAGATAATCAAAACAAAATTATTTAAATCTTGTTCATGACATTTTATAAGTAACATCTTATATAGCACACTTAGACGATTGATAGGCTAATCTTCAATAAGTGATTATATAATAACTCGATACCAATACTCAGATTTTAATTACCTCAATGTGATGGTTTAAACTGACGAGGTACACTTAATATTTCCCCGTTTTACATTCATTCAACCCATGCTTTCAATTAGAAAGCATTTCAGTTTATTTAAGATATTTATCTAAAATGTCCCACAATCTTACCGCTTGGGACAGCTCTGTGCGAAATTTGTGAGTCTCGTTAACTGAGAATTATGGCAGTGTGGCCCATAAATTAGAATTACATAACCTGCATGATCCTCTCGTGAGCCGCCATTTGTCTTGCTTTCCAATTGTAGACATTAAAAGGACGCTTGTAAACGGCCCGCTCTGCTTCCTATGACTTTGAGAAACAGCGTCGATTTGCAGATAGAGAGCGTCTATTAGACACATTCAAAACTAGCGTCGATATGTGGGAGAAGAACGTCTATTAGACAACTATTACATTTAAAAGAGCGTCGATTTGTGGATATAGAAAATATATTAATCTATCTATAGTATTTAAAACCATGGAGTGTTAATACGTGGATAAAGAACATCTAATAGACATCAAAAACATTTAAACCTAGTGTCAATAAGTGGATAAAGAACATCTAATGACATCAAACATATTTAAAACCAACGTCGATTCGTGGATAAAAATCGTTTTTATTAGCCATTTTTAAATTTTAAAGCAGTATCGATACGTTGATAATGACTATCTATTTCAAAAATGTCAAAAGCTATCCAATGACGTCAATATGCATGAGTGACTATATTTAGTAGCAGTTACATCAGGCTTATTTTTCTTTCAAACAGTACACTCTCTATTTAGACATAAGCCTTTTGAAAATGGAGACTATAATATGACAGTTCTATCAGTCTGAGTCGTTAAAATGGATCTAAAAATTAAAGATTCTTTGCAATTCTCTCCATATTTAGGCAATGCAAGATTAAAATGTGAAAATCTGTTCAGATATAATAATATATTTGATCTACAGTCGAAAGATCCCCGGTCATTTGATCCCCGGTCATTTGATTTCCAGTCATATTTTTTGTTTGCTCATATATTTATCATACAGTAATTTATTACGATTTTTATTTCTATATAAAAATTGTCATTTACTATTTAAATAATAAATAAAACTTGTGAAACATTTTGACATCTACTATTTATATAATAAATTTTATATATAATGAAAAAAATAACAGAATTCAAACAGCTAGAACTTATTATCGCAACAAATTAATTATTTTTATTTACAAATAATTTACATTTACTACTAGTCAGAAAACATATTACAGGTGATAGGAAATATTAACCAACTCTTGCAAGCTAAAGTTAGGTATATTCACTTCGCAAGCTAAGTGAATATACCTAACTTTCAGTCAAGCTGTTTTCTCCGTAACTATTATACACATTATGATCATGTAGGTGGGATAGATTGAAAATCATTTTATGGTAATTACTAAATAGTATACTTAAGTTATTTTACCATAAAAATATTTTTGATCTTTCCCACCTGCATGATGATAATAATTGTAATAGTTACGGCAAAGAAGCTTAACTGAAAACTACCGATAAAATTGTCAACAAAAGTTACTCCTCAATTAGCTCATATACCAGGAGAAATAATTACGAGACATACTCCTGATTTATTTGATTAGTCATATGTGCTATTTATAATAATTGTGGGGTATACCTGTACATTTGATTTTACCATTTAATATTTTTTGTTGCCGGAGTACAAATTTGAAAGCATATATTGTTACTTATTTGAATAAAAAATTAATTTCTTGTTAGCTGTTTTTACCCTCATTACTTAGTTTCTTTAAAAAACTTCATCGACTGTAAGGTGAATATTTCTATTATATATTAAATAATTAATATATTCACATATTATAAATGAATAGTAGGTGTATAAACGGAAAATATGACCGGGAATCAAATGACCGGGGATCAATATTGACCTAGAAATCTATATTTCATTTAATAATTATGCAATACTGAAATTAACTGGTGTCTCCGTTTGTATTGGCCTATTTTTACTATAACCACAAAAAGTGTACCAAACTTTGAATTAATTTAATTAATGTACTTATAAATACATGAAAATAGAGTTCAAGTTAAATTAAAAATATTTTTTTTTACTTGTATCCATTCTACCACTGGCATATAGTACTAATACTCTCAGCATGTGCCTAAGGGCCCGGTCACACGAGCGTTTTTACAGCGTTCTCAACGCTCCAAAAGCGTCTTGTAACATGGATACATATGAAATGGGCTTAACAATAATGTCTTCAGAGTCAAAAACGCTGTGAAAACGCTGTGCAAAAACGCTCGTGTGACACTGCCCTTAGAGGAAATTGAATAGGAACTAAAACACAGACTGAAGAAACTCATAAATTTATACAAATATTGACATTTATTGAACTGAATAAAGTTATTTTAATTCAAAGTGAAGGGTGATCTTTGTTGTTGCACACGAACAATCTAAAGCAATGACTGGTGGAATGAATACATGTCATATTTGTAATTTTACTTCAACTCTATTTCTATCTATCTACAAACACAATATTTCTATTAATTCTAAGTTGGGTATTTTTTATTGTAGCTCACCTTTAATTCCTTTTCGCTGTTAAAATATTACGTAATTCTTTAGTACTATTCGAAGTGCTGTCTTTGCTGGGAGAATAGGCTGGTGTGTTCCAAGCACTTGGTCAGAGGACACAAATAGGACTTTACCTCTTGCCATCATTCTGGAGATTATCTCCTTAAGTCCCTTAGATTCTGTGGACAAATCTCCGTCGTAAGTGATTTACTTCTCTCACTTTTGACACACACTAAATATCTGTTTTGATGGAAATAATTTATACTATTATATTAGTGATGCTTAATGCTAAAGAATGCTAGAACTTAAATTATCAAAGGCACTCATTGAATGAGGTTCATTAATAAATCTGAAATTATTTTAAATTGATTTGGGTAAACTTGTACATACTAAATTATTTACTTATTGAATTATAATAATTCAAAAGACCAAAGAAAATAAGTTAAATTATTTTCAAATAATAGAAATTCGATCCATTTCCCATCCTTTCAAGGCACTATAAATAGTTTTTCTCCTCCCCTCTATGTAAATTCGACAAAATAGGAAATGAATCAAAGTCCATTTGTTATAAGAGACTCTGGAAGATAAATAAGCTCATCAATTTTGCCCCTGGCAGAATATATCAGCTCTGCATTGAACAACAGTGTCACGTTCTGGAAGATTCCATAGAATATTGTTTTCTGCTTTCAAACAGTCGATACAAATGGCCGCGATTACGAAGATTTCTTTGGAAATAAGTCTTTTGAGTGGTGGTAGGTTCCCCTTCTGCAAACACTGCTCATGAATTTAAGAGAAACTGTTGTCGAAATTGCCGAAGTTGGCTGTACGAGAGACAGCGCGGTTCCGCATATGCGAATTTTATTACCCGCTCGAAAGAAAACCTTTCTGGATTCCTTTTCCCTTTCGACATTGCGGCCTGACTTGGAAGGATGGCTGGTAGGAGGCAATCAATCCCAGGGACGTTTTTACGGAGGATTCAATCAAGGAGTGCGTACATAACAGGTGCGGCGTAGTGGCGGCCATATTTCCACATCACTCCTGCCGAACAGCTCGTATTTCCGCGTTACGGTGACTTATTGGCGGTGCTTCTAGTCCTGTGCATTATTTATATTTATCGATATGTATCGCCTTACCGCACCGATATAAGATGCAAGTCGTAATTTAGCGAGACAAGGTATTAGGGACTAAATTCAGCGACAACTTTGAAACAAGAGATCATCGGAAAATTAGAGAATATTCTATGAGAAATATTCTCTAGTGACTCAGGTGACTAACATTAACCGGATGAGTTAGTTCAGCCTGGCGAATAACTAAATACCGGATGAAATCAGTTACAGTAAGCACAAAGTGTAGTCAATTATACAATGGTTTCAATGAACATTTAATATTTTCTTTGAGATATTTGCCAATAAAGTATATTTATAAATTTATATACAAAAACTTTTCAAACATTCGAAAATTTGTAAACTGTTGAAGTTCGAAGATTTTAAAGAAGTTTATCCTTTAATTCCCCTTAAATATACATGTAAATAAATATACTTTAGTTAGTTCATCTGCAATAGGTAGTATAATGAGGCAGACACCATTAAATAATATCAGAGGTAATTCTCTGCCATTTCTATTCTTGCAGACGCCATCTTTTGAAAAGACGTCACATTATTGAGAGTAGAGCCAATTTATAGGTGTGCCACTTCCTCCTCCTTTGTCTGACGGTGAAAAAAGTACTGCCAATTTCTTCATATCCACTTTGAGTGGTTAAGACATTTTATTTATGAGTGTTTTTGCCTCTGAGGCCATTTATTCTCTTCAGATTTAGGAGTAATTTAAGCCCAGTCAGCAGCTACAGATTTATTGGCTCTAATTCCAATCTTATGAGAATTATTCAAAGGAAATGACTTCAGTCTTTCTATTGTCTGAATCTAGAACTTACCCCTGATGTTGTAGCTAGGCAAGAAGGATTTAGTCCTGGGATATTCCTGGGAATATCCCAGGAATATCCCAGGAATATATCCTCCTTGCCTGGGATTGGGCTGACGTAATGAAAATTATTGTATATAAATTATGATTGGATAGTTGTACTTCAAATTTGAATGATTTTTCTTCTAGTGGGAACATTTTTAGCATACGATTTATATTTTCTTTTATTAGATTTACATTTTCTGAAGTAGTTTGTGTAACTCAGGAGCCATTGTATATTGAGGATTAAATTCTTAAAATTTAGGAATTTTCCAATTTTCCTTATTCTATCACTTTGGCGAAAAATAATTCATTAAGTTAGGTAGATTTTTTGCCCTATTTACTTATCACTCTTAAGCTAACTCTATGCAGTACACGGAAAACTGCCTGGCGGAAAACTGCCATGCGGAAAACTGCCAGGCGGAAAACTACCGAAGCGGAAAACTGCCAGGCGGAAAACTGCAAGTCACTTACAGACAATTTATTGGAATTGATTATATAATAACATTTGAATTTATAAAAAAATAACCGTCAGCTATTCGTTAAGGAGTTAAGGGACATTCATTTAACAGTAATAACTATATAGATATTGAATTACCTAATATTCACAGGAAAATAATATTTCAACAAACTTACTTTATTAAACACACAATTAACGAAACTTCGGTACACCATACGAAGTTTTAATTACCATTTTTATCCTATTTACCAAGTCACGTACATTTTAAAAAACTGATTAATTTACGTATATAGTCCCTTGTTTTAATTTCCTTATTGACTTCAGCAATATAGCCTTTAGTTCAGAAACAAATGTTAAACCCCGTTTACTGATGAGTGATTACTAGCTAATTAGATATTTTCATAATTAAATAATTTTAAATTATACAACAAATTAAGTGAATGCATAATCAACTTATATGTATGTTCAATATTTATTACGTATACATTTTATTCTCCATGTCTTTAATACCTTCATTTATACAATTTTCATTTATTTGTAAAAAGTAATGTTAATTAATATGCAATAAAATTCGATCGAGTGGAATTGTCAGAGAATTAGGTACTACAGGTAGGTAATAGCAGTTCAATAATCATAGATGTTGTGTTACAAATTCTGAATATTTCACAAACATCGATCGAAGTTGTTTTATAATGAGTACAAGCGAATATTAAGCTTGAAGGCTTGTTCAATTCTCAAATTATAAACACAAAAAGAACTAATTAGACACTAAACCCGTTATGAACCGATAATGTAAAGATGCATTGTGTAAACAATGAAATTGAAATCTGTCCCTAATACAATTATTCCTTTGTTTGTTCTCTTAGTATTTTTAAGAAAAGTTTTAGTTCTAAATTTCTATATTGAGTTTGATTTAGTTCTGTCATATTTATATAATAATGTATATAAAAAAATTCTAAAAAAATTTGTCTACATTTAACTGATATTTTGTTATGTATACTAAGTAAAAATGAATGTCCTCTTAACTATACTAATCGAAGGGCAAACGGCTTTTTTTTATAAATTCAAATGTTATTATTGACTAAATTTATTAGACTGCCAGTAAGTGACTGGCAGTATTCCGCCTGGCAGTTTTCCAACTGGAAGTTTTCCGCCCGGCAGTTTTTCGCTTCGGCTGTTTTCCGCCTGGCACTTTTCCGCATGACAGTTTTCCGGACACCCTCTAAGCACCTTGTGTCACTGTCTTTAAATATGTACTCTCAGATTAACTTTCCAATTGATCTAAAGGAACAATTGCAAGCAAATTGTAATTTTATTAGTGCAATTGCAGCACCAATAGTAAACTAATAATTATATTTAACCTCCATCATCTATTTTACCTACCGATCCCATTACCCAAATCCAACCCTAGTAATTGTTATCTTGTTCAAATCCTACCTAATAGATATCAATGGAATACTAATTAACAATAGGATGTAAACTGTCACAATGATATTGCCACTGATGGATATAAATTGAACATAGCTAGTCTAACTGCACGGTAATAGAGTATATACCCCCTACATAGTCAGTTATGATTACGCGTACTGTTGTAATTTGGAAGCGTTAGTACTAGTTTAGTTTGGAGAAATAACTTCACTAAATAGATAGTACACACGAATGAAGTGAATAGATATCGTAGAACTCATCTCCAGTGGAATATTAGTACTTACAGTCATCATTTGTACTTACAGTCATCATTAGTACTTACAGTCATCATTAGTACTTACAGTCATCATTAGTACTTACAGTCATCATTAGTACTTACAGTCATCATTAGTACTTACAGTCATCATTAGTACTTACAGTCATCATTAGTACTTACAGTCATCATTAGTACTTACAGTCATCATTAGTACTTACAGTCATCATTAGTACTTCAGTTATCATTAGTACTTACAGTCATCATTAGTACTTACAGTCATCATTAGTACTTACAGTCATCATTAGTACTTACAGTCATCATTAGTACTTACAGTCATCATTAGTACTTACAGTCATCATTAGTACTTACAGTCATCATTAGTACTTACAGTCATCATTAGTACTTACAGTCATCATTAGTACTTACAGTCATCATTAGTACTTACAGTCATCATTAGTACTTACAGTCATCATTAGTACTTACAGTCATCATTAGTACTTCAGTTATCATTAGTACTTACAGTCATCATTAGTACTTACAGTCATCATTAGTACTTACAGTCATCATTAGTACTTACAGTCATCATTAGTACTTACAGTCATCATTAGTACTTACAGTCATCATTAGTACTTACAGTCATCATTAGTACTTACAGTCATCATTAGTACTTACAGTCATCATTAGTACTTACAGTCATCATTAGTACTTACAGTCATCATTAGTACTTACAGTCATCATTAGTACTTACAGTCATCATTAGTACTTCAGTTATCATTAGTACTTACAGTCATCATTAGTACTTACAGTCATCATTAGTACTTACAGTCATCATTAGTACTTACAGTCATCGTTAGTACTCACAGTCATCATTAGTACTTACAGTCATCAATAGTACTTCAGTCATCATTAGTACTTACAGTCATCATTAGTACTTACAGTCATCATTAGTACTTACAGTCATCGTTAGTACTTACAGTCATCATTAGTACTTACAGTCATCATTAGTACTCATAGTCATCATTAGTACTTACAGTCATCATTAGTACTCACAAGTACTAATGATGACTGTACAAACACATCACTTTAATGAGTGTTATATGTCGTTTTTTTTTTTGTCTCTTCAACAAGCAATGCCATTAAGATAATTTGTTTTGACAACTGAGAGGGTATTTTCAGAAGCTTTTTATTGAAGAGAACAACGCAAAAAAGATATGGGCATATCTACCATCAGTCTAATAAGTTCTGGGCATATCTACCATCAGTCTAATAAGTTCTGGGCATATCTACCATCAGTCTAATAAGTTCTGGGCATATCTACCATCAGTCTAATAAGTTCTGGGCATATCTACCATCAGTCTAATAAGTTCTGGGCATATCTACCATCAGTCAAATAAGTTCTGGGCATATCTACCATCAGTCAAATAAGTTCTGGGCATATCTACCATCAGTCTAATAAGTTCTGGGCATATCTACCATCAGTCTAATAAGTTCTGGGCATATCTACCATCAGTCAAATAAGTTCTGGGCATATCTACCATCAGTCTAATAAGTTCTGGGCATATCTACCATCAGTCTAATAAGTTCTGGGCATATCTACCATCAGTCAAATAAGTTCTGGGTATATCTACCATCAGTCTAATAAGTTCTGGGCATATCTACCATCAGTCAAATAAGTTCTGGGCATATCTACCATCAGTCAAATAAGTTCTGGGCATATCTACCATCAGTCAAATAAGTTCTGGGCATAGCTACCATCAGTCAAATAAGTTCTGGACATATCTACCATCAGTCTAATAAGTTCTGGGCATATCTACCATCATGCAGTCAAATAAGTTCTGGGCATATCTACCATCAGTCTAATAAGTTCTGGGCATATCTACCATCAGTCTAATAAGTTCTGGGTATATCTACCATCAGTCTAATAAGTTCTGGGCATATCTACCATCAGTCAAATAAGTTCTGAGTATATCTACCATCAGTCAAATAAGTTCTGGACATATCTACCATCAGTCAAATAAGTTCTGGGCATATCTACCATCAGTCAAATAAGTTCTGGGTATATCTACCATCAGTCAAATAAGTTCTGGACATATCTACCATCAGTCTAATAAGTTCTGGGCATATCTACCATCAGTCTAATAAGTTCTGGGTATATCTACCATCAGTCAAATAAGTTCTGGGCATATCTACCATCAGTCAAATAAGTTCTGAGTATATCTACCATCAGTCAAATAAGTTCTGGACATATCTACCATCAGTCAAATAAGTTCTGGGCATATCTACCATCAGTCAAATAAGTTCTGGGTATATCTACCATCAGTCAAATAAGTTCTGGACATATCTACCATCAGTCAAATAAGTTCTGGGCATATCTACCATCAGTCTAATGAGTTCTGGGCATATCTACCATAAGTCAAATAAGTTCTGGGCATATCTATCATCAGTCTAATAAGTTCTGGGCATATCTACCATCAGTCAAATAAGTTCTGGGTATATCTACCATCAGTCAAATAAGTTCTGGACATATCTACCATCAGTCAAATAAGTTCTGGGCATATCTACCGTCAGTCAAATAAGTTCTGGGCATATCTACCATCAGTCTAATAAGTTCTGGACATATCTACCATCAGTCAAATAAGTTCTGGGCATATCTACCATCAATCTAATAAGTTCTGGGCATATCTACCATCAGTCTAATAAGTTCTGGCCATATCTACCATCAGTCAAATAAGTTCTGGACATATCTATCATCAGTCAAATAAGTTCTAGGCATATCTACCATCAGTCTAATAAGTTCTGGGCATATCTACCATCAGTCAAATAAGTTCTGGGCATATCTACCATCAGTCAAATAAGTTCTGGGCATATCTACCATCAGTCAAATAAGTCCTGGGTATATCTACCATCAGTCAAATAAGTTGTGGACATATCTACCATCAGTCAAATAAGTTCTGGGCATATCTACCATCAGTCAAATAAGTTCTGGGTATATCTACCATCAGTCAAATAAGTTCTGGGCATATCTACCATCAGTCAAATAAGTTCTGGGCATATCTACCATCATTCAAATAAGTTCAGGGTATATCTACCATCAGTCAAATAAGTTCTGGGCATATCTACCATCAGTCTAATAAGTTCTGGGCATATCTACCATCAGTCAAATAAGTTCTGGACATATCTACCATCAGTCAAATAAGTTCTGGGCATATTTACCATCAGTCTAATAAGTTCTGGGTATATCTACCATCAGTCTAATAAGTTCTGGGCATATCTATCATCAGTCTAATAAGTTCTGGGTATATCTACCATCAGTCAGATAAGTTCTGGGCATATCTACCATCAGTCTAATAAGTTCTGGGCATATCTACCATCAGTCAAATAAGTTCTGGACATATCTACCATCAGTCAAATAAGTTCTGGGTATATCTACCATCATTCTAATAAGTTCTGGGCATATCTATGATCAGTCTAATAAGTTCTGGGCATATCTACCATCAGTCAAATAAGTTCTGGACATATCTACCATCAGTCAAATAAGTTCTGGGTATATCTACCATCAGTCTAATAAGTTCTGGGCATATCTATCATCAGTCTAATAAGTTCTGGGCATATCTACTATCAGTCAGATAAGTTCTGGGCATATCTACCATCAGTCTAATAAGTTCTGGGCATATATACCATCAGTCAAATAAGTTCTGGGCATATCTACCATCAGTCAAATAAGTTCTGGGCATATCTACCATCAGTCTAATAAGTTCTGGGCATATCTACCATCAGTCAAATAAGTTCTGGGAATATCTACCATCAGTCAAATAAGTTTTGGGTATATCTACCATCAGTCAAATAAGTTCTGGACATATCTACCATCAGTCAAATAAGTTCTGGGCATATCTACCGTCAGTCAAATAAGTTCTGGGCATATCTACCATCAGTCTAATAAGTTCTGGACATATCTACCATCAGTCAAATAAGTTCTGGGCATATCTACCATCAATCTAATAAGTTCTGGGCATATCTACCATCAGTCTTATAAGTTCTGGGCATATCTACCATCAGTCAAATAAGTTCTGGGTATATCTACCATCAGTCAAATAAGTTCTGAGCATATCTACCATCAGTCAAATAAGTTCTGGGCATATCTACCATCATTCAAATAAGTTCTGGGCATATCTACCATCAGTCTAATAAGTTCTGGGCATATCTACCATCAGTCAAATAAGTTCTGGACATATCTACCATCAGTCTAATAAGTTCTGGGTATATCTACCATCAGTCCAATAAGTTCTGGGCATATCTATCATCAGTCTAATAAGTTCTGGGCATATCTACCATCAGTCAGATAAGTTCTGGGCATATCTACCATCAGTCTAATAAGTTCTGGGCATATCTACCATCAGTCAAATAAGTTCTGGACATATCTACCATCAGTCAAATAAGTTCTGGGCATATCTACCATCAGTCTTATAAGTTCTGGGCATATCTACCATCAGTCAAATAAGTTCTGGGCATATCTACCATCAGTCTAATAAGTTCTGGGTATATCTACCATCAGTCTAATAAGTTCTGGGCATATCTATCATCAGTCTAATAAGTTCTGGGCATATCTATACCATCAGTCAAATAAGTTCTGGGCATATCTACCATCAGTCAAATAAGTTCTGGGCATATCTACCATCAGTCTAATAAGTTCTGGGCATATCTACCATCAGTCTAATAAGTTCTGGGCATATCTACCATCAGTCAAATAAGTTCTGGGCATATATACCATCAGTCAAATAAATTCTGGACATATCTACCATCAGTCAAATAAGTTCTGGGCATATCTACCATCAGTCTAATAATTGTAGCTAACTAGAATATGAATTTCGTAAAGTTTTTTAATTTCAAGTATTTTCTATTTTGTAAAATGTACCTTCGTCGCTGCTTTAAATGGCCTTGAACTTGGCATTTGACCAGTTCACTCCTTAAATATAATTAAATGGCTTATGGATAATGACCAATCATCACACCAAATTTTAGACAATTTTGTTGAATACTTTTTGAGTTATACGAATAACAAGATTATAAATAAATAAATGCCGACCAAAATATAACCTCCCGCGAACTGCGAAGGTAATAATATTATTATTTTTTATAGTAATAATTAACGTTATAAATGCATTAACACTATCAATAGCAACTCTCTCTCTGTATTTAACATGCTGTGCTATATCACTGAGGTACAGTGGCCAGGTGGCAGACCAGTCTCTTATTTAGAGAGAGCTTTATTCACATTGTGGTGACATTTAAAATCTCTCACATCTCTCTATCTTATTCACTGACATTCCATACCAAAGAAACTCACAATTTCTTACTTCACTCAGTGATCTTTACATATGTTAAACATTCATTCCTAGTACCTCCTTCACATTAGAATAACTTGGGAAGAGAAAAATAGAAATACGATTTCAATATTCGTCATTTCAAAGTTGTACGTTTTAATTTTTTATGCTGTAGGTTCTTATTCTTTCTATTTATTACTTTCGTTTCGAAAAATTTTTTCCAAATATAATTCAAAAAACATTTAATTGATAGGTGGTGATTAAAAAATTGGCATTAAAATTCTTCATAATACCAAATAACAAAGAAAATAAACTCAAATAAATTATAGATTAATTCTTTTCTAACTATGTAATCAGACAAAAGGTTTTAATTTCATCAACAATTCAATTAATATATAATCTAGCTAAATATGGTTTAACAGGTTTCATCTTACAAGAGGGCATCATACATTGCAGTTTCAATGAACAAAAGGAATGGTTACACTATGGATGTGGAAGTATGGTTTGCATTATTGGCTACAAAACCACAGTTATACTGCAGTTGACAACCCTGACTACAGAGTATAGAGTTTTATTAATGGCACGTACAATAACTGCTCAGCAAGGTTGGAAACTGTTCTATAATCTTCTTCATTCGCTGTTTCGATATTCTTTCATCTTCTTCGTCTCAAATTCTTCAAACGCTCTGACTCAGTCGTAGAGAAGAGAATCTCTTCCGATTGACCCTGCTGCTGGCACGTAAAATTTTGCCACTTGATCACTCGTTCAAGGTGCTACTCCCACCGCTAGAGAGGATGGCTACTCCCACCGCTAGAGAGGATGGCTAAGCCGATACCAGGGAACCTGACAGCTCCTAAACCTAACTACAGACTCTTCTTTCCACATGACTTGCTGAATGTCAAGTGAACAGAGGAAGAGATACCAAATTCTAAAATAACTTCTCAAATATTTCCTAGTTTACTAAGGAGGTTAATTATGGCATAGAAAATAACCATGGGGCATCGAAAATATAATTGTCCTGCATCCTGTATCGTTTATTCTTAGGAAAGTATCACAATCTTCACAAGGCTAACCGCTAAAACCACTTGAGAAAAAAAAACTCTTGTCCCTATCTCAGAATTATGCAGATAATTAACTTCGAATAACAATTTGACCTGATGAAATATTTCTTAACAATATATAAAGTTAATATCAAAACTTCCTTAATCATAAAAAATAATATTTTAGGGTTTTCCTAATAGTCCAACGATGGTCCAACATCCGCCTATTATATTTTATTCACTTGAAACCGTTAACGCGTTAAGTAGTTTGTGGTATCCGCTAGTTTGTTGAACTGCACACTTCATGATTGTTGAACGACCTGGCAGGGGGGGGGGAGGGGTAATCCCTCTCTATACATACATTAGAAGCTATATCGGACCAATGAATAGTAACCAATTTTTATATGTTAAGATTTAATTTCAGTTCAACCAATGTATTTATTCAGGAAACTACATATATCAGCAGCGTCCGTTACTTACAGTATATTATCAACAAGTACGTTGTATATTAACAACTATAAATTACAATTTAAATATTCTCTTTTTTTATTGTTTTCGGTTGTTCACGAAGCTATTGGGTTATCCTGACCATATATCCCAATCATTCTCTTTCATTTTTGTTTAATAAATTATACGGAATAGGGGGGCCCCGGCCATGTTTTCTTTGAAAGGGCGTTATATGTTTTAATAAATGAATAAATAATTTCAAATAACTAATAATAAAAAATACATACAAAGAAATGTGTCTATATTTGGGGTATTTTGGTATTTGGTTGGAGTGGATTTAATCAAAATAAAGTCGTGAGTTCGGAGATGTAGACGTATAACGTTGAAGTATAAAGTTGAACATAGACCTTACATTATTTATTTATTTATAAGTTGTAATACAAAGATACAGAAAACTATTTGCTATGTTCTTCGAATGCACAGTCCCATAACTTGAACCTAAACAGTTATTTATTATATTTATTTATTCTCATTGTATATTGAGGTTACGGATTATTAGAGTTAAATAAAAACCCCAATGCTTACCCAGAGGAAATGCACTGTAAGAGACAGAATGACATGGATACTGGCTAGGAGAACCTGCTGCCACGAAGAGAGTTTACTAGCAACTAAGCACCAGACTAATGCAAAGAAGTTAATTATGTTTTTATAATATTTCTAAAAGGGCAAAGTATATGAAAATCACCACAACATATGCAATGGTTTTTCACAGTTACTTCACAGTTCCAAACAGAAACTGAACTAACTTTAATGCTTGTAGATATTTTAAGAATGGTCTGGTGCACGACAAGAGATTTGCAAGATTTGAAAATGATGCAAGATACAATTTATTCATTAATCTAACAAACTTTTGTATCGCTTCAAGCTCAGAGGAATTTGGAACAACCTAAATAAAGTAGGAACGCTTATTAACTAAACTCTAACGGGATAATTAAAAGAAAGGTATTTAAATAATAAAGCAAGAAAATAGCAGAAAAAACAATAATCATAATACCCAAAAAAAAACATTACTGTTTTACCTAACACGTTTTACCCAATATTCCTGTTTTACCTAACACGTTTTACCCAATATTCCTGTTTTACCTAACACGTTTTTACCCAATATTCCTGTTTTACCTAACAAGTTTTACCCAATATTCCTGTTTTACCTAACACGTTTTACCCAATATTCCTGTTTTACCTAACACGTTTTACCCAATATTCCTATTTTACCTATCAAGTTTTACCCAATATTCCTATTTTACCTAACACGTTTTACCCAATATTCCTATTTTACCTAACACGTTTTACCCAATATTCCTGTTTTACCTAACACGTTTTACCCAATATTCCTGTTTTACCTAACACGTTTTACCCAATATTCCTGTTTTACCTAACACGTTTTACCCAATATTCCTGTTTTACCTAACAAGTTTTACCCAATATTCCTGTTTTACCTAACACGTTTTACCCAATATTCCTGTTTTACCTAACACGTTTTACCCAATATTCCTATTTTACCTATCACGTTTTACCCAATATTCCTATTTTACCTAACACGTTTTACCCAATATTCCTATTTTACCTAACACGTTTTACCCAATATTCCTATTTTACCTAACACGTTTTCTAACAATGGTGTCATTGAGGTGGTAGAACAGACTTCACTTGTTTGTTATTTATCCCCTTCCTCTTTAACCATCACCTGCCTGTGCTACCTCAGTGCTAACTCACGAACTGTAGTACTATCACTCAGTGCTACTCATGAACTGTAGTACTATCACTCAGTGCTCACTCATGAACTGTAGTACTATCACTCAGTGCTCACTCATGAACTGTAGTACTATCACTCAGTGCTAACTCATGAACTGTAGTACTATCACTCAGTGCTAACTCATGAACTGTAATACTATCACTCAGTGCTAACTCATGAACTGTAGTACTATCACTCAGTGCTAACTCATGAACTGTAGTACTATCACTCAGTGCTAACTCATGAACTGTAGTACTATCACTCAGTGCTAACTCATGAACTGTAGTACTATCACTCAGTGCTAACTCATGAACTGTAGTACTATCACCACAGTGCTAACTCATGAACTGTAGTACTATCACCACAGTGTCCGCTAAAAAAGTAGCTTCTTTAAAAGGGCGGTAATTTGTAAACTGTTGTTGCTAAAATATTAACGTAGGTTACATTTAAGACAGTAAAATCTCAAATATAGATTGATATCATTCATACTTATAGTAGATATATAGGCACATCTGTAGTATTTGAATTTCAATAAGGTTTATTATCCCAAGAAAGGCACAATAAGAACTGCAACAGAGAAGACTTATTAAAAGTAGAATATAATATCAATACGTGATATGTCCACTGTGCAGTACATTATTTAATTGTAGGAAAAGTAGAAAGGACAGAAACATCATTAAGGTTGCTTCACACATCACTGATATCTGTCCACTCTCCTCTCAGTCATTCAGTATCAGTGAAAAAATATATCGTTACTTTAATTTCAACGGACCTATTCACACAGTACCGGCTCTCCTCAGTGATAAAAAATCACTGACCGGTGACGTCCCGGACGGATATCGGGATGTGTGAAGTAGCCTTTAACATGGATGAAAAATTAGATTCCGATGATAAAACGAAATCAGTGAGAAATTTATCTATTGGCCACAAATAATGTAGTGTTAATTTAATCTTAATAACACATTTATTTACATCGTATGAAATGCAACACCATCAAAAACTCACGCTAAATGTTTTTCGTCTTGAAAAGTGTTTAGAGAGTGGTACCACGGAAGACTGCTAGAGCCAGAGTCCCATTCCGCATCTTGACCGGGAGACATAACTCCGCGGAGCTTCGTGGTGGTCCGGTAGAATGGATTTTTAAATGAATCCTATATCAGTCTTGTGGCTCTTATAGTTTAAAAATTAGAGCCTTTCTATATCTGCTACATTTTTAGTTGACACATTACTACTATCACAGAGTAACTATATGAACTGTAGTACTATCACAGAGTAACTATATGAACTGTAGTACTATCACAGAGTAACTATATGAACTGTAGTACTATCACAGACTAACTATATGACTGTAGTACTATCACAGAGCAACTATATGAACTGTAGTACTATCACAGAGTAACTATATGAACTGTAGTACTATCATAGAGTAACTATATGAACTGTAGTACTATCACAGAATAACTATATGAACTGTAGTACTATCACAGACTAACTATATGACTGTAGTACTATCACAGAGTAACTATATGAACTGTAGTACTATCACAGAGTAACTATATGAACTGTAGTACTATCACAGAGTAACTATATGAACTGTAGTACTATCACAGAGTAACTATATGAACTGTAGTACTATCACAGAGTAACTATATGAACTGTAGTACTATCACAGACTAACTATATGACTGTAGTACTATCACAGAGCAACTATATGAACTGTAGTACTATCACAGAGTAACTATATGAACTGTAGTACTATCATAGAGTAACTATATGAACTGTAGTACTATCACAGAATAACTATATGAACTGTAGTACTATCACAGACTAACTATATGACTGTAGTACTATCACAGAGTAACTATATGAACTGTAGTACTATCACAGAGTAACTATATGAACTGTAGTACTATCACAGAGTAACTATATGAACTGTAGTACTATCACAGAGTAACTATATGAACTGTAGTACTATCACAGAGTAACTATATGAACTGTAGTACTATCACTCTTGACTGTAGTACTATCACAGAGTAACTATATGACTGTAGTACTATCACAGAGTAACTATATGACTGTAGTACTATCACAGAGTAACTATATATACTGTAGTACTATCACAGAGTAACTATATGACTGTAGTACTATCACAGAGTAACTATATGACTGTAGTACTATCACAGAGTAACTATATGAACTGTAGTACTATCACAGAGTAACTATATGACTGTAGTACTATCACAGAGTAACTATATGACTGTAGTACTATCACAGAGTAACTATATGAACTGTAGTACTATCAAAGAGTAACTATATGAACTGTAGTACTATCACAGAGTAACTATATGAACTGTAGTACTATCACAGAGTGACTATATGAACTGTAGTACTATCACAGAGTAACTATATGACTGTAGTACTATCACAGAGTAACTATATGAACTGTAGTACTATCACAGAGTAACTATATGACTGTAGTACTATCACAGAGTAACTATATGAACTGTAGTACTATCATAGAGTAACTATATGAACTGTAGTACTATCACAGAGTAACTATATGAACTGTAGTACTATCACAGAGTAACTATATGACTGTAGTACTATCACAGAGTAACTATATGAACTGTAGTACTATCACAGAGTAACTATATGAACTGTAGTACTATCACAGAGTAACTATATGACTGTAGTACTATCACAGAGTAACTATATGAACTGTAGTACTATCACAGAGTAACTATATGAACTGTAGTACTATCACTCTTGACTGTAGTACTATCACAGAGTAACTATATGACTGTAGTACTATCACAGAGTAACTATATGACTGTAGTACTATCACAGAGTAACTATATATACTGTAGTACTATCACAGAGTAACTATATGACTGTAGTACTATCACAGAGTAACTATATGACTGTAGTACTATCACAGAGTAACTATATGACTGTAGTACTATCACAGAGTAACTATATGACTGTAGTACTATCACAGAGTAACTATATGACTGTAGTACTATCACAGAGTAACTATATGACTGTAGTACTATCACAGAGTAACTATATGACTGTAGTACTATCACAGAGTAACTATATGAACTGTAGTACTATCATAGAGTAACTATATGAACTGTAGTACTATCATAGAGTAACTATATGAACTGTAGTACTATCACAGAGTAACTATATGAACTGTAGTACTATCACAGACTAACTATATGACTGTAGTACTATCACAGAGTAACTATATGAACTGTAGTACTATCACAGAGTAACTATATGACTGTAGTACTATCACAGAGTAACTATATGACTGTAGTACTATCACAGAGTAACTATATGACTGTAGTACTATCACAGAGTAACTATATGACTGTAGTACTATCACAGAGTAACTATATGACTGTAGTACTATCACAGAGTAACTATATGAACTGTAGTACTATCATAGAGTAACTATATGAACTGTAGTACTATCACAGAGTAACTATATGAACTGTAGTACTATCACAGAGTAACTATATGACTGTAGTACTATCACAGAGTAACTATATGAACTGTAGTACTATCACAGAGTAACTATATGAACTGTAGTACTATCACAGAGTAACTATATGAACTGTAGTACTATCACAGAGTAACTATATGAACTGTAGTACTATCACAGAGTAACTATATGAACTGTAGTACTATCACTCTTGACTGTAGTACTATCACAGAGTAACTATATGACTGTAGTACTATCACAGAGTAACTATATGACTGTAGTACTATCACAGAGTAACTATATATACTGTAGTACTATCACAGAGTAACTATATGACTGTAGTACTATCACAGACTAACTATATGTACTGTAGTACTATCACAGAGTAACTATATGACTGTAGTACTATCACAGACTAACTATATGTACTGTAGTACTATCACAGAGTAACTATATGACTGTAGTACTATCACAGACTAACTATATGTACTGTAGTACTATCACAGAGTAACTATATGAACTGTAGTACTATCACGCGTAATACTTTTATCTACAAACGTAATTACCAGGAAGTGCCCATTTCATTAATTTGCTACTAGGTATTTTGAATTAAGATGTGTTTCTAATTGTACATTATACATTATATGTCTAAAACTGCAGCTCATTATCTAAATGCTAATTAGAGCTCTCTTTAGATTACTAAATTGCATTGATATCTTTTTAGACAATTCTAATGCCTAATTGTGATGTGCGATGATAAAACCAATCATTGGAATCTCTACAATAGTGAAAATGTAGGTAACAAAAGATGAAAGGAAAGAAACTTTTGAGTGCAATGGTACATGAGTGCTATATGGTACTGGTACCAAAGTAGCCGATAGTACATTAAGTGCTTAATAGTACAGACACTATAGTAGCCGATGGTACCATTGCTTTGAAATGGAAACTTTGGTTCATAACTTTGAATGGTTCTCTGGAAACATAAAGTAATTATTGCTATGGCAGCGAATTAACCAAACTAGAGTGTACTAGTTAGTGCTGTCAGTGGTGTACTAGTTAGTGCTGTCAGTGATGTACTAGTTAGTGCTGTCAGTGATATACTAGTTAGTGCTGTCAGTGATGTACTAGCTAGTGCTGTCAGTGATGTACTAGCTAGTGCTGTCAGTGATGTACTAGTTAGTGCTGTCAGTGATGTACTAGTTAGTGCTGTCAGTGATGTACTAGCTAGTGCTGTCAGTGATGTACTAGTTAGTGCTGTCAGTGATGTACTAGCTAGTGCTGTCAGTGATGTATTAGCTAGTGCTGTCAGTGATGTACTAGTTAGTGCTGTCAGTGATGTACTAGTTAGTGCTGTCAGTGATGTACTAGTTAGTGCTGTCAGTGATGTACTAGTTAGTGCTGTCAGTGATGTACTAGTTAGTGCTGTCAGTGATGTACTAGCTAGTGCTGTCAGTGATGTACTAGCTAGTGCTGTCAGTGATGTACTAGTTAGTGCTGTCAGTGATGTACTAGTTAGTGCTGTCAGTGATGTACTAGTTAGTGCTGTCAGTGATGTACTAGTTAGTGCTGTCAGTGATGTACTAGTTAGTGCTGTCAGTGATGTACTAGCTAGTGCTGTCAGTGATGTACTAGTTAGTGCTGTCTGTGATGTACTAGTTAGTGCTGTCAGTGATGTACTAGCTAATGCTGTCAGTGATGTACTAGCTAGTGCTGTCAGTGATGTACTAGTTAGTGCTGTCAGTGATGTACTAGTTAGTGCTGTCAGTGATGTACTAGTTAGTGCTGTCAGTGATGTACTAGTTAGTGCTGTCAGTGATGTACTAGTTAGTGCTGTCAGTGATGTACTAGTTAGTGCTGTCAGTGATGTACTAGCTAGTGCTGTCAGTGATGTACTAGTTAGTGCTGTCAGTGATGTACTAGCTAATGCTGTCAGTGATGTACTAGCTAGTGCTGTCAGTAATGTACTAGCTAGTGCTGTCAGTGATGTACTAGTTAGTGCTGTCAGTGATGTACTAGCTAGTGCTGTCAGTGATGTACTAGTTAGTGCTGTCAGTGATGTACTAGCTAGTGCTGTCAGTGATGTACTAGCTAGTGCTGTCAGTGATGTACCAGCTATTGCTGTCAGTGATGTACTAGTTAGTGCTGTCAGTGATGTACTAGCTAGTGCTGTCAGTGATGTACTAGTTAGTGCTGTCAGTGATGTACTAGTTAGTGCTGTCAGTGATGTACTAGTTAGTGCTGTCAGTGATGTACTAGATAGTGCTGTCAGTGATGTACTAGCTAGTGCTGTCAGTGATGTACTAGTTAGTGCTGTCAGTGATGTACTAACTAGTGCTGTCAGTGATGTACTAGCTAGTGCTGTCAGTGATGTACTAGTTAGTGCTGTCAGTGATGTACTAGTTAGTGCTGTCAGTGATATACTAGTTAGTGCTGTCAGTGATGTACTAGCTAGTGCTGTCAGTGATGTACTAGTTAGTGCTGTCAGTGATGTACTAGTTAGTGCTGTCAGTGATGTACTAGTTAGTGCTGTCAGTGATGTACTAGTTAGTGCTGTCAGTGATATACTAGTTAGTGCTGTCAGTGATGTACTAGCTAGTGCTGTCAGTGATGTACTAGCTATTGCTGTCAGTGATGTACTAGTTAGTGCTGTCAGTGATGTACTAGCTAGTGCTGTCAGTGATGTACTAGTTAGTGCTGTCAGTGATGTACTAGTTAGTGCTGTCAGTGATGTACTAGTTAGTGCTGTCAGTGATGTACTAGCTAGTGCTGTCAGTGATGTACTAGCTAGTGCTGTCAGTGATGTACTAGTTAGTGCTGTCAGTGATGTACTAACTAGTGCTGTCAGTGATGTACTAGCTAGTGCTGTCAGTGATGTACTAACTAGTGCTGTCAGTGATGTACTAGCTAGTGCTGTCAGTGATGTACTAGTTAGTGCTGTCAGTGATGTACTAGTTAGTGCTGTCAGTGATGTACTAGTTAGTGCTGTCAGTGATGTACTAGCTAGTGCTGTCAGTGATGTACTAGCTAGTGCTGTCAGTGATGTACTAGTTAGTGCTGTCAGTGATGTACTAACTAGTGCTGTCAGTGATGTACTAGCTAGTGCTGTCAGTGATGTACTAGTTAGTGCTGTCAGTGATATACTAGTTAGTGCTGTCAGTGATGTACTAGCTAGTGCTGTCAGTGATGTACTAGTTAGTGCTGTCAGTGATGTACTAGTTAGTGCTGTCAGTGATGTACTAGTTAGTGCTGTCAGTGATGTACTAGTTAGTGCTGTCAGTGATATACTAGTTAGTGCTGTCAGTGATGTACTAGCTAGTGCTGTCAGTGATGTACTAGCTATTGCTGTCAGTGATGTACTAGTTAGTGCTGTCAGTGATGTACTAGCTAGTGCTGTCAGTGATGTACTAGTTAGTGCTGTCAGTGATGTACTAGTTAGTGCTGTCAGTGATGTACTAGTTAGTGCTGTCAGTGATGTACTAGTTAGTGCTGTCAGTGATGTACTAGTTAGTGCTGTCAGTGATGTACTAGCTAATGCTGTCAGTGATGTACTAGCTAGTGCTGTCAGTGATGTACTAGTTAGTGCTGTCAGTGATGTACTAGCTAGTGCTGTCAGTGATGTACTAGCTAGTGCTGTCAGTGATGTACTAGTTAGTGCTGTCAGTGATGTACTAACTAGTACTGTCAGTGATGTACTAGTTAGTGCTGTCAGTGATGTACTAGCTAGTACTGTCAGTGATGTACTAGTTAGTGCTGTCAGTGATGTACTAGCTAGTGCTGTCAGTGATGTACTAGCTAGTGCTGTCAGTGATGTACTAGTTAGTGCTGTCAGTGATGTACTAACTAGTACTGTCAGTGATGTACTAGCTAGTGCTGTCAGTGATGTACTAGCTAGTGCTGTCAGTGATGTACTAGCTAGTGCTGTCAGTGATGTACTAGCTAGTGCTGTCAGTGATGTATTAGCTATATAACTGACACTTACTTACTTGAAAAGATTTTTATGTTTGAAAAATATTAGTTTCATATTCAGTTATTTACTACAACTGGTATTAGTGTGGTTTAACATAGAACAAAGTACGCTACTCCATCACTAACTAAACATGTTGGGAATAAATTCCACATGGTGTATGCCTTTGCAGATGCTTTATGTCTAGTTTGGTGACTCACTCACCAGACAGAGTCACAGTCTGTTGAGTCACTCACCAGACTGGACATTGAAATTTATCAATCTGGGTTTTTTCTCTGTTTCTTCATTTAAATCACTTACCAGAACAGAGAAAACTGTTACTCTGCATATCTGAACTAACTGGAAATAAACAGAAAAACAGAAAATGATATGCTTTAAAATGAAGATGTTGTTACAATAGGCTTTACAATAGGCTTTACAATAGGCTTTACAATAGGCTTAACTATAGGCTTTACTATAGGCTTTACAATAGGCTTTACAATAGGCTTTACTATAGGCTTTACAATAGGCTTTACAATAGGCTTTACAATAGGCTTTACAATAGGCTTTACTATAGGCTTTACTATAGGCTTTACAATAGGCTTTACAATAGGCTTTACAATAGGCTTTACTATAGGCTTAATTTACTATAGGCTTTACAATAGGCTTTACTATAGGCTTTACAATAGGCTTTAGAATAGGCTTTACAATAGGCTTTACAATAGGCTTTAAAATAGGCTTTAAAATAAGCTTTACTATAGGCTTTACAATAGGCTTTACAATAGGCTTTACAATAGGCTTTACTATAGGCTTTACAATAGGCTTTACAATAGGCTTTACTATAGGCTTTACAATAGGCTTTACAATAGGCTTTACTATAGGCTTTACTAGAGGCTTTGCAATAGGCTTTACAATAGGCTTTACAATAGGCTTTACTATAGGCTTTACAATAGGCTTTACAATAGGCTTTACAATAGGCTTTACTATAGGCTTTACAATAGGCTTTATACAATAGGCTTTATACAATAGGCTTTACAATAGGCTTTATACAATAGGCTATACAATAGGCTTTACAAAAGGCTTTACTATAGGCTTTACAATAGGCTATACAATAGGCTTTATACAATAGGCTTTATACAATAGGCTTTACAATAGGCTTTACAAGAGGCTTTATACAATAGGCTTTACAATAGGCTTCATACAATAGGCTTTACAATAGGCTTTACAATAGGCTTTACAATAGGCTTTACAATAGGCTTTACAATAGGCTTTACAATAGGCTTTATACAATAGGCTTTACAATAGGCTTTACAATAGGCTTTACAATAGGCTTTACAATAGGCTTTACAATAGGCTTTATACAATAGGCTTTATACAATAGGCTTTACATTAGGCTTTACAATAGGCTTTATACAATAGGCTTTACAATAGGCTTTACAATAGGCTTTATACAATAGGCTTTATACAATAGGCTTTACAATTGGCTTTACAATAGGCTTTATACAATAGGCTTTACAATAGGCTTTACAATAGGCTTTATACAATAGGCTTTACAATAGTTGTCTCTACAGTTGCTTCTCATTTTCTGGTGGAATTAAAGAGTCCTAAAATTTGCATCTGAAAAGAATACTTTGGAGAGGACTTTTAATAGTTTTAAATTGTCCTGCTATAAAGTTTGGTATTTTTAGCATTGAATGAGCGGTGCTTTTAATTACCTTAGCCATGCAGGGGTGAATCTGAGACTACGCATTTTACGGCAAATGATACCAGGAAACTTACAGTGAGCATTTTATGAAAAGTTGTGAGAAAAAGAGGCCACAGTTATGATACTGTTAGTTACTCTGTCAGCTCATAATTATGATGTTCAATATAAGTGCACCGACAATTGGGCCCCGATAAAATTGAACTCAGAAAAAAAAAGGGGAAGCAGACACAATACAGAAGTGTTGCTTTGTTATTACTAACTGGTTGTGACAATACCATCTTTGGTATATCCTTTCTATTCACTAAAATGTTTTCTCTGTATTATCTAAATATATTCTTTTATACTCAGAAATATGCATTAAATTATTTTCACTCTCAATCTTAAAAAGTGCTGTAATACGTTTGATAAACCTGATATGGGATATATTATAGGAAGCCCCTTAAATCACATTTGGATGCTAATCTAATATTTCTGTGTGATAGAAAATTAGATTATGAGGATGATTTGAGTAGAGATAATTTATAAAACTGTTCCAGCAAACCCCAATTCGGCTTGCATGTTCCAATCCATTGTACAACAATTGCATGAAATTCAATATGACGCTGAAGAAAAAGATTGCACACTCTTTTCTCTGATTTCCTATTTGTATTTTATAAAATAACATTGCCTATTCGGCATTCGTTCAAGCCTTAAAGTGTAAAAGATTTGCTGAAGTATATATGTACGTTTCTATAATAAGTTTCTCCGATTTAATACATTCAGACAAAATTTTAGTAACAGATTGATTATCCCTACCTATATGACATTAAAAACAAGCGGTGTACATATTTTATTTCGATTGCAAATGAGCAAGTCTGAAGTTAAACGCCTGTTGTAGAGTTTCGATTAGAAATATCTTCAAAAAAATTCAAATTTCAAATAGAGAACATTAAGCGTATTTCAAAAAGATAATATTGTCGCAACCCTTTTAGTAAAAACAAAGTAACACTTCTTTATTGTGTCTACCGTCCCAATATTTTCTAGGCTCAATTGTCTTGGGACTCAATTCTCCTAGGACCAATTATCTTAGGCCAAATTGTCAGCGGGCCCAATTGTCGGTGGGCCCAATTATCGGTCCACACTAATTGTAATGAGTATGAATGTTTAGTTATGATACTGTTATGAGTAGCCACTTTGCCTTAACTCATACTTATGATGTTCATGATGAGTAAGATATGAGAACTCTCTACTCATATGTAGGAGTGTCAGGAAGATATGATAATTAGGGTTGTGGCAATATGCTTTTAAAATCATAGATATTAAGTAAATCATAGACGAGACGAAATGAAATGTTATCGAATACTGCATACCGCTGGTTACTGTTTGATTCTCCCCGTATATAAAAATGTCAGGATCTATGATTCTAAAAGCATATTGTCACAACCCTATTGATAATCATTATAGAAGACTAGATCATAAATTGGCAAGATTTTGTAGATCCATTTTTTTCGTTATAATATTTATTTTGTAAGTGTTTGCGTGTGCAACATTTAAGGCAGTAAGTCCATTTCTTTTATTGCGTTGCCATCATTTCACTTAGCAGCTGTAAAGTATTTAATTATCACAATAACATTTCTCAGCGGTGGGGAGTCAGCTATTTCTCTGAGTGAACCAAAACCGATATCGAACCTATAATTCGGGGCAGTGGAGAGATGGAAGAGAGAAATGGAGAGGTGGAGTGGAGAGGGGGAATGGAGAGAAGGAATGTAGAGAGGGAATGGAGAGGTTGAGAGAGGGAATGGAGAGAAGGAGTAGAGAGATATTCTCAATTCATTATGTAGTAATAATTATTATTGTATTTACTTTTTTTAAGCAGTAAAGAAAATATAAAATAGGTAAAGCTAGCTTCAATATTTCCATCAATTTTCAGTGTATTTTTCATCATGAATTCCTAAACTGCAGTGTTTTTCTTCTTCTTGCAACTCTTTGACTGGCCACTAACTAGTAATATTTGAAATAAGAATTAGGTCCTGGTTTACAAACAAACACAATGAGAATATTTCTAGAGGCTATCTACAGAAGGTGGGTGTTGAAAATGGCCACTGGTATTCTATAGGCAACGTCTTGCGGTCTTCAAGACGTTCTTCGTCACCTTCTAGAATCTAAAATTGTTAACTGAGTAATAATTTGCAGCAAACAGCTTCACACATTCTATCGGATCTTGGATTGAATGAGGTTTTTCCAAAAAGACAATGTTTTGTGCTGCAGTACACAAATGGAAATCAAGAGGATTGAGTTCTGGACTGTGTGTTGGCCAGAAGACCTCAGTGCCTCCGCTGCTAACCCTTAATTTGAGTTTTTTGTTAAAAGCTGCATAGCCATCTAAATGTACAATGAGGTACAGCACTATCTTTCATCCACTAAAGTCTGTGTCGTGTTGCAGTGACTTGAAAAGTTGGCCATTCTTTCCATCGAGCAAAGCCAGGTATCAGGAACCATCAACAGAGATACGATGGCTGTAGTCATCGATGAATGACGGACAATGGCAACTTTATCGTCTACAATCGTAACATAAATAATTACTATTTTGCCATTTCTATCGTTGAAATACACAAAATCACATGAATATGCGAAAAGAATATATATTACATTTATGTACAGGCAGGCCACGCTTCTATTACCGAAATCACGACTCAGAGTTATTACAAATGGTAATAAGAGCGAGGTATGACTCAAGTTATTATATAATTGTAACTCCTTAAACATTTCATTTTCTGAGAGTTAGAATAATATAAAAAGATTTAGAAAGCATTACTTAGCATATATTGAAATGATAAAAGCAGTGGGATAACAGTTCAAAGTAGCAAATTAGTCTTAAAATACAACCATAACACATAATTCTTACTCAGAAAAGATCAGTAATTAGTTAAAACTTTGATAGATTTGGTTCTACGTCCTCTGGTCCGAATGCCACTTTCGCCGAAAAAAGGACAATAATTATTTACCTAAATAAGGTATTTTAAAGTAAAAAAAAAAACGGTAAAGTATACATTCTGTATACTTTTGGGCAAGCCCAATCGGACCGCTAACCTACCCTTAGGTGGACTATACCTCTTTATATTTATAAGGTATAGTGTTTTTAAATTTTTCGGCGAAAGTGTCATTTGGCGAAGTTGTTTTCACCAGAAGGGCCGGTCACCCTTTGATTTATGTAATTATGTTAAATGTGCAGTAATATTATTCGATGTAAAATATTTTTTTAGTGGGGTAAGTTCCGAGTTATCGGACAGTTCCACTTTTTCGGATACATATGAAAACATATAATCTTCATTATTTAACATTAATCATAATTGGTGACCATGATATATAGATCAAAGTCGTTAAAATTACAGATAATTTTAGAAATAACAAAAAATCTATAGTCCTGCATTCTTGACGGGAGTTATGAGTAAACTACAGTCTATGACTCTATGTAAAGATTATGTGTTACATCAATGAATCACCACAGTGTGTACAATGTACATTACGAATAAAAAAAAAGCGGGTACGAAATTGAAATCGTCATAACTTTACCAAGTGTTCTGTGTAGGGGTATCACCCTGCATCCACCATACTTGATTCTGAGTTTCTCCAAAATACTTCGTAGTTTCGAAATTATTCTTAAAATCAGACTAATTTTAAGAAATGAAACCTATTCTTTTGACAAGCAAGGATTGAATTAAGTTCACACAAAGCGATTTAACTACCCTCTACTTATGACCACCCTGTAGAAAAACCATCAAGAATCTGAAAACGAACGAAAAATGTAGTTATAGGTAACAAAAATCTGCATTAGCCAAAGAAAACCACACGAAGGCTCTTGTTAAAGTTATGGCGATTAACAGGCACTTCTACCTACAGTAGAATACCCACATGTATTTCGTATTTACCTACAGTAGAATACCCACATGTATTTCGTATTTACCTACAGTAGAATACTCACATGTATCTAATATCTACCAACAACAGAATACTCACATGTATCTAATATCTACCAACAACAGAATACTCACATGTATCTAATATCTACCAACAACAGAATACTCACATGTATCTAATATCTACCAACAACAGAATACTCACATGTATCTAATATCTACCAACAACAGAATACTCACTTGTATCTAATATCTACCAACAACAGAATACTCACATGTATCTAATATCTACCAACAACAGAATACTCACATGTATCTAATATCTACCAACAACAGAATACTCACATGTATCTAATATCTACCAACAACAGAATACTCACATGTATCTAATATCTACCAACAACAGAATACTCACATGTATCTAATATCTACCAACAACAGAATACTCACATGTATCTAATATCTACCAACAACAGAATACTCACATGTATCTACATCCCTCATTTTGTTGGTTTCTCTCTAAATTATTTGTACCACAACTTATCGCATGGATTGTTCGAAACATTTCGTTAATAATTTTTCAGATTGAGTGAACATTGTAAAACTTTTTGTTATTTTAGAAAAACTTTTTGATGGTTTAAATATTGTGACAACTAAAGTAACAGACTACAGGCCACTGTTACAGGCACTACAGGCCACTGTTACAGACACTACAGGCCACTGTTACAGACACTACAGGCCATTGTTACAGACACTACAGGCCACTGTTACAGGCACTACAGGCCATTGTTACAGACACTACAGGCCACTGTTACAGACACTACAGGCCACTGTTACAGGCACTACAGGCCACTGTTACAGACACTACAGGCCATTGTTACAGACACTACAGGCCACTGTTACAGGCACTACAGGCCATTGTTACAGACACTACAGGCCACTGTTACAGACACTACAGGCCACTGTTACAGGCACTACAGGCCACTGTTACAGACACTACAGGCCATTGTTACAGACACTACAGGCCACTGTTACAGGCACTACAGGCCATTGTTACAGACACTACAGGCCACTGTTACAGACACTACAGGCCACTGTTACAGGCACTACAGGCCACTGTTACAGACACTACAGGCCATTGTTACAGACACTATAGGCCATTGTTACAGGCACTACAGGCCATTGTTAAAGACACTACAGGCCATTGTTCAGGCACTACAGGCCATTGTTACAGGCACTACAGGCCATTGTTACAGACACTACAGGTCACTGTTACAGACACTACAGGCCATTGTTACAGACACTACAGGCTATTGTTACAGGCACTACAGGCCACTGTTACAGACACTACAGGCCACTGTTACATGCACTTCAGGCCATTGTTACAGGCACTACAGGCCATTGTTACAGACACTACAGGCCACTGTTACAGGCACTACAGGCCATTGTTACAGACACTAGAGGCCATTGTTACAGGCACTACAGGCCATTGTTACAGGCACTACAGGCCATTGTTACAGACACTACAGGCCATTGTTACAGACACTACAGGCCATTGTTACAAGCACTACAGGCCATTGTTACAGGCACTACAGGCCATTGTTACAGACACTACAGGCCATTGTTACAGGCACTACAGGCTACTGTTACAGACACTACAGGCCACTGTTACAGGCACTACGGGCCATTGTTACAGGCACTACAGGCCACTGTTACAGGCACTACAGGCCACTGTTACAGACACTACAAGCCACTGTTACAGGCACTACAGGCCATTGTTACAGGCACTACAGGCCATTGTTACAGACACTACAAGCCACTGTTACAGGCACTACAGGCCACTGTTACAGGCACTACAGGCCATTGTTACAGACACTAGAGGCCATTGTTACAGGCACTACAGGCCATTGTTACAGACACTAGAGGCCATTGTTACAGACACTACAGGCCACTGTTACAGGCACTACAGTCCATTGTTACAGACACTACAGGCTATTGTTACAGACACTACAGGCCACTGTTACAGGCACTACAGGCCATTGTTACAGACACTACAGACCATTGTTACAGGCACTACAGACCATTGTTACAGACACTACAGGCCACTGTTACAGGCACTACAGGCCATTGTTACAGACACTACAGACCATTGTTACAGGCACTAGAGGCCATTGTTACAGACACTAAAGGTCATTGTTACAGGCACTACAGGCCATTGTTACAGGCACTACAGGCCATTGTTACAGGCACTACAGGCCATTGTTACAGACACTACAGGCCACTGTTACAGGCACTACAGGCCACTGTTACAGGCACTACAGGCCATTGTTACAGACACTAGAGGCCATTGTTACAGGCACTACAGGCCATTGTTACAGACACTAGAGGCCATTGTTACAGACACTACAGGCCACTGTTACAGGCACTACAGGCCATTGTTACAGACACTACAGACCATTGTTACAGACACTACAGGCCATTGTTACAGACACTACAGGCTATTGTTACAGACACTACAGGCCATTGTTACAGGCACTACAGGCCATTGTTACAGACACTA
The DNA here is from genome assembly GCA_947561585.1 of Caprella mutica. Taxonomy (NCBI): domain Eukaryota; kingdom Metazoa; phylum Arthropoda; class Malacostraca; order Amphipoda; family Caprellidae; genus Caprella; species Caprella mutica. The sequence goes on from CANNZV010000781.1 coordinate 43,755, forward strand.
CAGGCCACTGTTACAGGCACTACAGGCCATTGTTACAGACACTACAGACCATTGTTACAGGCACTACAGACCATTGTTACAGACACTACAGGCCATTGTTACAGGCACTACAGGCCATTGTTACAGGCACTACAGGCCATTGTAACAGGCACTACAGGCCATTGTTACAGGCACTACAGGCCATTGTTACAGACACTACAGGCCACTGTTACAGACACTACAGGCCACTGTTACAGACACTACAGGCCATTGTTACAGACACTTCAGGCCACTGTTACAGACACTACAGGCCACTGTTACAGACACTACAGGCCACTGTTACAGACACTACAGGCCATTGTTACAGGCACTACAGGCCATTGTTACAGACACTACAGACCATTGTTACAGACACTACAGGTTATTGTTACAGACACTACAGGCCATTGTTACAGGTACTACAGGCCATTGTTACAGGCACTACAGGCCATTGTTACAGGCACTACAGGCCATTGTTACAGACACTACAGGCCACTGTTACAGGCACTACAGACCATTGTTACAGACACTACAGGCCATTGTTACAGACACTACAGGCCATTGTTACAGGCACTACAGGCCATTATTACAGACACTACAGGCCATTGTTACAGGTACTACAGGCCATTGTTACAGACACTACAGACCATTGTTACAGGCACTAGAGGCCATTGTTACAGACACTACAGGCCATTGTTACAGGCACTACAGGCCATTGTTACAGACACTACAGGCCATTGTTACAGGCACTACAGGCCATTATTACAGACACTAGAGGCCATTGTTACAGACACTACAGGCCACTGTTACAGGCACAACAGGCCACTGTTACAGACACTACAGACCACTGTTATAGACACTACAGGCCATTGTTACAGACACTACAGGCTATTGTTACAGGCACTACAGGCCACTGTTACAGACACTACAGGGCACTGTTACATGCACTACAGGCCATTGTTACAGGCACTACAGGCCATTGTTACAGACACTACAGGCCACTGTTACAGGCACTACAGGCCATTGTTACAGACACTAGAGGCCATTGTTACAGGCACTACAGGCCATTGTTACAGGCACTACAGGCCATTGTTACAGACACTACAGGCCATTGTTACAGACACTACAGGCCATTGTTACAAGCACTACAGGCCATTGTTACAGACACTACAGGCCATTGTTACAGGCACTACAGGCTACTGTTACAGACACTACAGGCCACTGTTACAGGCACTACAGGCCATTGTTACAGACACTACAGACCATTGTTACAGACACTACAGGCCATTGTTACAGGCACTACAGGCCATTGTTACAGGCACTACAGGCCATTGTAACAGGCACTACAGGCCATTGTTACAGGCACTACAGGCCATTGTTACAGACACTACAGGCCACTGTTACAGACACTACAGGCCACTGTTACAGACACTACAGGCCATTGTTACAGACACTTCAGGCCACTGTTACAGACACTACAGGCCACTGTTACAGACACTACAGGCCACTGTTACAGACACTACAGGCCATTGTTACAGGCACTACAGGCCATTGTTACAGACACTACAGACCATTGTTACAGACACTACAGGTTATTGTTACAGACACTACAGGCCATTGTTACAGGTACTACAGGCCATTGTTACAGGCACTACAGGCCATTGTTACAGGCACTACAGGCCATTGTTACAGACACTACAGGCCACTGTTACAGGCACTACAGACCATTGTTACAGACACTACAGGCCATTGTTACAGACACTACAGGCCATTGTTACAGGCACTACAGGCCATTATTACAGACACTACAGGCCATTGTTACAGGTACTACAGGCCATTGTTACAGACACTACAGACCATTGTTACAGGCACTAGAGGCCATTGTTACAGACACTACAGGCCATTGTTACAGGCACTACAGGCCATTGTTACAGACACTACAGGCCATTGTTACAGGCACTACAGGCCATTATTACAGACACTAGAGGCCATTGTTACAGACACTACAGGCCACTGTTACAGGCACAACAGGCCACTGTTACAGACACTACAGACCACTGTTATAGACACTACAGGCCATTGTTACAGACACTACAGGCTATTGTTACAGGCACTACAGGCCACTGTTACAGACACTACAGGGCACTGTTACATGCACTACAGGCCATTGTTACAGGCACTACAGGCCATTGTTACAGACACTACAGGCCACTGTTACAGGCACTACAGGCCATTGTTACAGACACTAGAGGCCATTGTTACAGGCACTACAGGCCATTGTTACAGGCACTACAGGCCATTGTTACAGACACTACAGGCCATTGTTACAGACACTACAGGCCATTGTTACAAGCACTACAGGCCATTGTTACAGACACTACAGGCCATTGTTACAGGCACTACAGGCTACTGTTACAGACACTACAGGCCACTGTTACAGGCACTACAGGCCATTGTTACAGGCACTACAGGCCACTGTTACAGGCACTACAGGCCACTGTTACAGACACTACAGGCCACTGTTACAGGCACTACAGGCCATTGTTACAGGCACTACAGGCCATTGTTACAGACACTACAAGCCACTGTTACAGGCACTACAGGCCACTGTTACAGGCACTACAGGCCATTGTTACAGACACTAGAGGCCATTGTTACAGGCACTACAGGCCATTGTTACAGGCACTAGAGGCCATTGTTACAGACACTACAGGCCATTGTTACAGACACTACAGGCTATTGTTACAGACACTACAGGCCATTGTTACAGGCACTACAGGCCATTATTACAGACACTAGAGGCCATTGTTACAGACACTACAGGCCACTGTTACAGGCACAACAGGCCACTGTTACAGACACTACAGACCACTGTTATAGACACTACAGGCCACTGTTACAGGCACTACAGGCCATTGTTACAGGCACTACAGGCCATTGTTACAGACACTAGAGGCCATTGTTACAGGCACTACAGGCCATTGTTACAGACACTAGAGGCCATTGTTACAGACACTACAGGCCATTGTTACAGGCACTACAGGCCATTGTTACAGACACTACAGGCCATTGTTACAGGCACTACAGGCCATTATTACAGACACTAGAGGCCATTGTTACAGACACTACAGGCCACTGTTACAGGCACAACAGGCCACTGTTACAGACACTACAGACCACTGTTATAGACACTACAGGCCACTGTTACAGGCACTACAGGCCATTGTTACAGGCACTACAGGCCATTGTTGCAGACACTACAAGCCACTGTTACAGGCAGTACAGGCCACTGTTACAGGCACTACAGGCCATTGTTACAGACACTAGAGGCCATTGTTACAGGCACTACAGGCCATTGTTACAGACACTAGAGGCCATTGTTACAGACACTACAGGCCACTGTTACAGGCACTACAGTCCATTGTTACAGACACTACAGGCTATTGTTACAGACACTACAGGCCACTGTTACAGGCACTACAGGCCATTGTTACAGACACTACAGACCATTGTTACAGGCACTACAGACCATTGTTACAGACACTACAGGCCACTGTTACAGGCACTACAGGCCATTGTTACAGACACTACAGACCATTGTTACAGGCACTAGAGGCCATTGTTACAGACACTACAGGTCATTGTTACAGGCACTACAGGCCATTGTTACAGGCACTACAGGCCATTGTTACAGGCACTACAGGCCATTGTTACAGACACTACAGGCCACTGTTACAGGCACTACAGGCCACTGTTACAGGCACTACAGGCCATTGTTACAGACACTACAGGCCACTGTTACAGGCACTACAGGCCATTGTTACAGACACTACAGACCATTGTTACAGACACTACAGGCCATTGTTACAGACACTACAGGCTATTGTTACAGACACTACAGGCCATTGTTACAGGCACTACAGGCCATTGTTACAGACACTACAGGCCACTGTTACAGGCACTACAGGCCATTGTTACAGACACTACAGACCATTGTTACAGGTACTACAGACCATTGTTACAGACACTACAGGCCATTGTTACAGACACTACAGGCCATTGTTACAGACACTACAGGCCATTGTTACAGGCACTACAGGCCATTGTTACAGACACTACAGGCCACTGTTACAGACACTACAGGCCATTGTTACAGGCACTACAGGCCACTGTTACAGACACTACAGGTCACTGTTACAGACACTACAGGCCATTGTTACAGACACTACAGGCCATTGTTACAGGCACTACAGGCCATTGTTACAGACACTACAGGCCACTGTTACAGACACTACAGGCCATTGTTACAGGCACTACAGGCCACTGTTACAGACACTACAGGTCACTGTTACAGACACTACAGGCTATTGTTACAGGCACTACAGGCCATTGTTACAGGCACTGCATGTAACATCAATTACTATCTGATAAATATTTAAATTTCCAATATTTTTCAATATTTCTCTATTAAATATATTATTAATATTTACTCATTAAATATTTCTGGAGTTTATTTAATATGAGTTTTATTATATTTATTAACATTGATGATGTGTCACAGTTAATGATATGTATCTCCTGTTATTTATATCATTAATGTACATTTTAATTAATATTCAATGAAGTAAAATAATATGCAATGACATGGCGCCTAAAAATGTTTGTCAATTATTTTGATTAAATTTTATGCGGTGAATTATTTATTCATTTATTTTGATAATAACTGTCAAATTAATGTGATAATTTCCGCATTACTTTATATATCAATTTAATCATTAATGTATATATTATAAATATAATTTGACTTCAAATTTATAATATATTTTATCTAAAATTTGAAATATAATTATAAATATTTCAAATTTTTCAATAAAATTTGATATCTATTAATTTTATAAGAAAATGACGATTAATCAATATTTTGAACGGGAGAAATTATTTGTGTTGTCGTATATCATTATAGAATAAAATAAGCTATTTATTACAACATATTCAATACTGTATATTTTAATTGTTTATTAATAATTTTCATTAAAGTTTCAGTCACACAAAATGACTAGATCATTCACATAATATAACTGTTTTTTAGTCACATAAGATGACTAATATTTTTGATTTAAAAAAATAATCTTAATTTATATTCGAAATTTATAATTTTATTGATTGAACGTAATAAATTAATAAATTCTGTAGTGAATAGCTATTACATTGAATTGGCTTTTCAGTTACTCTACCATAGCAATGGCTTTTCAGTTACTCTACCATAGCAATGGCTTTTCAGTTACTCTACCATAGCAATGGCTTTTCAGTTACTCTACCATAGCAATGGCTTTTCAGTTACTCTACCATAGCAATGGCTTTTCAGTTACTCTACCATAGCAATGGCTTTTCAGTTACTCTACCATAGCAATGGCTTTTCAGTTACTCTACCATAGCAATGGCTTTTCAGTTACTCTACAATAGCAATGGCTTTTCAGTTACTCTACCATAGCAATGGTTTTTCAGTTACTCTACCATAGCAATGGCTTTTCAGTTACTCTACCATAGCAATGGCTTTTCAGTTACTCTACCATAGCAATGGTTTTTCAGTTACTCTACCATAGCAATGGCTTTTTTTGATACTTTACTATAGCAATGGCTTTTCAGTTACTCTACCATAGCAATGGCTTTTCAGTTACTCTACCATAGCAATGGTTTTTCAGTTACTCTACCATAGCAATGGCTTTTTTTTGATACTTTACTATAGCAATGGCTTTTCAGTTACTCTACCATAGCAATGGCTTTTCAGTTACTCTACCATAGCAATGACTTTTCAGTTACTCTACCATAGCAATGGCTTTTCAGTTACTTTACTATAGCAATGGCTTTTCAGTTACTATACCATAGCAATGGCTTTTCAGTTACTCTACCATAGCAATGACTTTTCAGTTACTCTACCATAGCAATGGCTTTTCAGTTACTTTACTATAGCAATGGCTTTTCAGTTACTATACCATAGCAATGGCTTTTCAGTTACTCTACCATAGCAATGACTTTTCAGTTACTCTACCATAGCAATGGCTTTTCAGTTATTCTACCATAGCAATGGCTTTTCAGTTTCATTACCATAGCAATGGCTTTTCAGTTTCTTTACCATATCAATGGCTTTTCAGTTACTTTACTATAGCAATGGCTTTTCAGTTACTCTACCATAGCAATGACTTTTCAGTTACTCTACCATAGCAATGGCTTTTCAGTTATTCTACCATAGCAATGGCTTTTCAGTTTCTTTACCATATCAATGGCTTTTCAGTTACTCTACCATAGCAATGGCTTTTCAGTTTCTTTACCATATCAATGGCTTTTCAGTTACTTTACTATAGCAATGGCTTTTCAGTTACTCTACCATAGCAATGGCTTTTCAGTTACTCTACCATATCAATGGCTTTTCAGTTACTTTACTATAGCAATGGCTTTTCAGTTACTCTACCATAGCAATGGCTTTTCAGTTACTCTACCATAGCAATGGCTTTTCAGTTACGTTTCTCCATTCCAGTTGTGTTCCACTGTTCAGTACTCGTTCAGAAGTTGTTGAGTGAGGTAATGCGTGTCGTGTTCGCGTGGTTCCTTTACTCGCTGTGTATCATTTGATTCTCTCAAACTAATACTATCATCTAACAGGAGAAGTTATTGTTAATAACTTCATTCACAACTATTTAATAATAGCAATAAAGCTATTTATTACTTCAATCCTAAATTTGAGAAGTTTTTAGATATTTTAACATAGTGACAAAGTATTTAACCCTTTGCTTGCTGAAAGAAACTTTGTGAGACGGTGAAAAAATAGTGAAGTAAGACTATTTCGAGTGTAAAAGACTATTCCAAGTGTAAAAGACTATTTCGAGTGCAGAAGACTATTCCAAGTGCAAGTTTTCAAGGATTATTTTTCACGTTGGATTCCCAGTTTTTCCTCACGATTTCTCTTCTAAAGGTAAATTTTTTTACTTCAATCAATTAATTATTAATTTGGTGTGTAATTATTTTACATAATAACCGTTTTATTTATTGAAGGTAAAAATTCCTTTCCTATAATTTTTTAAAGTAGTTTCTATAAAATCAATTATGTAGGTTGCCTTCATTAAATATTAAATTTTATTTACCGTAGCTTTATATTTACCAGCATGTTATATTAATTTTTGTTGTTTGATAGAACATGCTTAATTTCATGCTATTATTGCTGTTTTAAAGTTAATATGATTATTTTAATATAATTCTAAGTATTCCATTTCATCATTGATCTATTATTAATTAATAAAACTAACTTAATTATTTTGTGAAGCATTATCTTCACTGTTATAAAAATAAGAGTTTATTTTTCTGTACTTAACTTGCCTTGATTGTCCTTTAATGTACTTGATAACTTGATTGTCCTTTAATGTACTTGATAACTTGATTGTCCTTTAATGTACTTGATAGTCCTTTGATGATGTACTTTGTTGTCCTTTAATGTACTTGATAGTCTTTTGACGATGTACTTGATTGTCCTTTAATGTACTTGATTGTCCTTTAATGTACTTGATAGTCCTTTAATGTACTTGATAGTCCTTTAATGTATGTACTTGATAGTTCTTTAATGATGTATTTGATAGTCCTTTAATGTACTTGAAAGTCTCTATCCAATTACAAACCTTTCCATCTATTTTCAGTGTTCGAAATTACTATTAAACGGTTTATTCCATTCATTAAATTATAAAATAATGTCATCCGGCAATTGAAAATTTTCCTTATAATTTAAAGCTATTTAAAATAAATTAAAATGACTGTAAATGTTAGACAAAATTTATAGAATTAATATTGGCACTTTTTAACACTAAAAGCTTTTCTGCCGTCATGAGCTTTATGTATTTTCGCATGAATTTATATAATTATTTAAATTTTTAATTAAAGGTTTAATTACATAATTTCGTTTTTGTTTAAAAAGAAGTAACTAAAATACTCTCAGTTTAAATTATTCATAAAATCAATTAAAATCAGTAATTGTTATTATTTCTATTAAATACAGAGCAGCGTGTAACATTGATGTTTTACAGTGTTTATCAATCATAATATTGTAATAAATCATTGAAAAGAATTGCAATGTTGACTAATAAATGAGTACCGATAATAACTAGTCATTAATTATCTTGATTACAATAATGATTATCGAAATAAATCATCACAATGTTGTCATTACTCAATATAATGTTTTATTGCGACTTGTATTCATTAATAATTTAAACAGTCATTTCTACAATATTTTATTTAGATTGATATAATTGAAAAGTAATATTTACTATTGTTTAAATTTTAAATATGAAAATATTTTCATTTCAAATTTTACAATTTAAATGTTAGAATTATTTAATTAAATCACCATAATAATTATTGAGGTAGGTACTACTTAATTGGTTTTTTATCCATATATTATTACTATTATTTTTACTATTTATTTTCTTGACGCTAATTTCAATTTTGCATACTATAGCATTTTTAATATATTTAAAATATTATAATTTCTTTATAGTATAAATATATTACACCATGACTCAGTACTATACACATTGTAATTACCAGGTGCACATACCTACCTACCTGTTATACGTACATCCTCTGTTATTCTGTCCTTCCTGTTGTGGATACTCTTCCTACTTACGCATCCTGGATACTTCTTTGTAGCCTGGGATACTTCTTTGTATCTAAAAGCGTCTCGTACCACGGATACAATTTAGCTATTCTGGATGCACAGCTCATTATCTGCAGTGATATTTGTACGATATCTACATTGAGTTTGATTAGATCTGCCGTACGTCTGGCAGTGCTTATAACCATGCAGGCACTTTTATTTAAAATTAAAAGTTGATGTTATTTAAAATAAATGCAGTTTGAATAATATTATTCATCCAGCATATTTACTTTATTATCTACTATACCAAATAGTTTTGTTAATATTTTCAGTATTTAAAAAAAAAACTTATAAAATAGCCGAAGCATATTTAATATACCCCCACATACGAACTAGCTATAGCATCTTCTGTACGATAGTTAGGCAGATATACGCTATAGATATAGTTAGGCAGATATACGCTATAGATATAGTTAGGCAGATATACGCTATAGATATAGTTAGGCAGATATACGCTATAGATATAGTTAGGCAGGTATATGCTATAGATATAGTTAGGCAGATATATGCTATAGATATAGTTAGGCAGGTATATGCTATAGATATAGTTAGGCAGATATACGCTACAGATATAGTTAGGCAGATATACGCTATAGATATAGTTAGGCAGATATACGCTATAGATATAGTTAGGCAGATATACGCTACAGATATAGTTAGGCAGATATACGCTATAGATATAGTTAGGCAGATATACGCTATATAGAATGCAATCAAGTGTTGAAGGGTGAGGTTGACCTTTCACCTTTGGTTACATCGTTCAAACCACAGTTCTCAGGATTGCGTTTAATGAAATCTAACTCTTATGCCCTAAGTACATAAGGACTAGAACATATACCTCCTCTACTGTTATTATACATCATACTAATATAGATAATTATTAGTAAGCATATCTCGGTGTGATTCATTATGTAGTTCTTGTGATATTTAATCTGATGTAAGCTTCTTACTTATTAATGGCAGACACTGAATATTAGTTTATTAATTCATTAAAATATCTGGTATATTTTATACCATAACACCATCGGTAATGTGTAAGAGATTAACAACTTAGACTGTTAGTGCTGGTATAATGTAGGAAAGAAAATGCAGCTATTGAAGAGAAATAATACTTAGTTAACACTTTGTAATAGTGTTCAACACTTTGTAATAGTGTTCAACACTTCGTAATAGTGTTTAACACTTTGTAATAGTGTTTAACACTTTGTAATAGTGTTTAACACTTTGTAATAGTGTTTAACACTTTGTAATAGTGTTTAACACTTTGTAATAGTGTTCAACACTTCGTAATAGTGTTTAACACTTCGTAATAGTGTTTAACACTTTGCAATAGTGTTTAACACTTTGCAATAGTGTTTAACACTTTGCAATAGTGTTTAACACTTTGCAATAGTGTTTAACACTTTGCAATAGTGTTTAACACTTTGCAATAGTGTTTAACACTTTGCAATAGTGTTTAACACTTATAATAATAATAAATAATAATAAATATATTAATAAATAATAATAAATATATTCATTTTATCAATTCTTTTTGCCAATCATTAATTGCTTGGTTAAACTTTGCTGTTTTCTTTGATTTAGCGGATGTCTTTCTTATTCCCTTCACTTCCATTACATTGTAACTCTGTACATTATAATAACTATCATTTATACTCCTCTGTCGCTCTAGTTACCTCTGTGTATCTGGTAAACTAGTGACTTCTACTTTAATTATATAATATATCATTTATTATGATCATTTAGAACTTTTTTTTTATTCCTTAGATTTTATGTATCAAAATATTGATAAGGTGAGTTACGAATTATCGGTCAGTTGCACATCTTCGGTCATTTAAGTAAAAACAATTAAACAATTTTTTCTATTTTGTTATTATAACTTTTGTTCTTATATGACCGAAGATGTGGAACTGACCGATAATTCATAACTTACCCTATGTAAAATATTACAATTTTGTAACTAGTTAAAGTCACTAGCGGTGCCCGTACACACTGTAGCCTGTTCACTTCTCTGTCACTGCAGTGTCAGGTGTATCTATCCACTCCATTGCAGGTGGTGACATACACCTTGGGTTAGGTATAGCCCTAGGGTGCTTACAAAGGACTCTTGTACTTAATCCCTTGCTTGCTCCTCCCATTCATTCGCTCCCTTGCTTCTAAAATGAGCAACAGTCTTATTGCTCATTTCGAAATTAATTTTAGTCTTCTTAACTACATGCAATATATATATATATATTTTAAATGGTATTTATTGAATTTATTGATGTCAGTCGGGTTATCTTTAGTTTAGTACTTTCACTGTCCACTTATTAAATAAATCTCTAAATATTGAAAATATAAAACATCAGGAAGAAAGTAAATGTTTTATTTGTACACTATATCATTTAATTGAAAGAGTAATTTGGAATTAATCCTTCCAGGGTTTACTCACATGTAGGTATTTTAGCTGTTGCCTGTAGGTAGAGGTTTACTCACATGTAGGTATTGTAGCTGTTGCCTGCAGATAGAGGTTTACTCACATGTAGGTATTGTAGCTGTTGCCTGTAGGTAGAGGTTTACTCACATGTAGGTATTGTAGCTGTTGCCTGTAGATAGAGGTTTACTCACATGTAGGTATTGTAGCTGTTGCCTGTAGGTAGAGGTTTACTCACATGTAGGTATTGTAGCTGTTGCCTGTAGTTAGAGGTTTACTCACATGTAGGTATTGTAGCTGTTGCCTGTAGATAGAGGTTTACTCACATGTAGGTATTGTAGCTGTTGCCTGTAGGTAGAGGTTTACTCACATGTAGGTATTGTAGCTGTTGCCTGTAGTTAGAGGTTTACTCACATGTAGGTATTGTAGCTGTTGCCTGTAGGTAGAGGTTTACTCACATGTAGGTATTGTAGCTGTTGCCTGTGTAGGTTCTTTTTGTGTTGTTTCCGCCTTTCATAGCTGACAGTTTAACAATAGCTAGGAGGTTCAACCCAGTGGTTAAATCAAACCCTAAGAACACTCATCTTTATACTGCGAACACTTAAAGCTATTAAATTGGTACTCTGATACTTAATGGAAATAACCAGTCTATTTCTTATCTTTAAATGTCTTTAAAAAATCAATTCTCTATACATCTGTGTAACATCCCACTCTGTATCAAAGTAAATAATCATTAGGGTTGTGACAATGTGCTTTAAATTCATAGATACCGAAAAAAGGTCGTTATACGGATCTAGTGGTCGCTATACGAGCTGATAATTAGTTCAGTTGGGGATTAAAACTTTGTAGTTTTAGTCAACAGCAATTCAAAAAAACGCTAATGAGGGTAAACAATCTCAGATTATTATTAAATGAAAGTGTTATAATGATTATGTAACTTACTCTTATAAATGTACGAAATAATTAGGTAGGCAAAATAAAACAATGATATTAGCAACTAGATAGATATATGAATTACGGGAAAATGTAGGATAGTTACACCTCTTTTTAATTTCTATCGAAACTTTTCTAATCAAAGAAAATGTACAGGAAAAGAGTAACAATATCAAATTACTGAAGTATGAAAACAATATATTGAGTGTTTATTGTAAATTGTGATAACTCTGAATATAATCAATGTTTGACTAGATAGTTAGTAGACGAATGAAATATTTGTTAAAAAAATAAAATTTAAAGAGGTCAATGTAGGAGCTGCATGGCTCTTAGAACGGATATTTTTGTCCTTTGTAGGAGGTGTCCGTTTGAAGATCATCCGCTGTACGAGCTTCACCTGCTCTATTCGATACCATTTCATTTCGTCTATGATATTCTTTAGATCTATGATTTTCGAAGCATATTGTCACAGCCTTAGTAATGACTGTTGTTTCCTCTATGTTTTGTCACATACTGCTGAGACACTTTGGGTAGCATGTACTTAGGTCATTACACTGCAGACGCTATGGGGTTAGTACCTAATTAATGTTATACCCCAAGGAGTGGTGTAAGAGGTGCAGTTTATTGCTTCCTGCAGTGGGATTGCAGATGGTATGTCATATCTACACGGAGAGAGAGAGAGAGATGGCGTGTCATATCTACACACTGAGAGAGAGATGGTGTGTCATATCTACACAGAGAGGCCTGTAGACACTGTAGATGATGAGGCCTGTAGACACTGTAGATGATGAGGCCTGTAGACACTGTAGATGATGAGGCCTGTAGACACTGTAGATGATGAGGCCTGTAGACACTGTAGATGATGAGGCATGTAGACACTGTAGATGATGAGGCCTGTAGACACTGTAGATGATGAGGCCTGTAGACACTGTAGATGATGAGGTCTGTAGACACTGTAGATGATGAGGCCTGTAGACACTGTAGATGATGAGGCCTGTAGACACTGTAGATGATGAGGTCTGTAGACACTGTAGATGATGAGGTCTTTAGACACTGTAGATGATGAGGCCTGTAGACACTGTAGATGATGAGGCCTGTAGACACTGTAGATGATGAGGCCTGTAGACACTGTAGATGATGAGGCCTGTAGACACTGTAGATGATGAGGCCTGTAGACACTGTAGATGATGAGGCCTGTAGACACTGTAGATGATGAGGCCTGTAGACACTGTAGATGATGAGGCCTGTAGACTCAGTAGATCTCTCTATCCCCCGTTTCTATCCTCACTCCCTCACCTCCACCCCTTTCCCCGGTGGCGGAAACACTCCCCCCGGTGGTTTCTCTATCAATTATCATTATGGCTGATTATCGGTTTCTTCTTTCTTGTGTCGGAGAGCAGACTGTGTAATGACTGGGGGTAATTGTTTTCTAACCGTGTAACTATGTGTTTAGCCCCAGATTACCTATATCCGTCTTTTTAAGGTACCATCCGCACAGTAAGTCAATGTGCTGGGGATACAGTGGATGGAGTTATGTAGCTGATGGTACACAGGCAGCCTATTTTCTTACGGAAAGCTCGGCTAGATGTGAGGTCTCAAAATATTATGCAAATACCAACAAACCAACGTACACACTGGAGCCAAATCTACACTCTAGGAATTCTATTGCTTGGGAGATTTATTCATACATTTCCTGTCTACTTTATTCATACATTACCTGTCTACTTTATTCATACATTTCCTGTCTACTTTATTCATACATTTCCTGTCTACTTTATTCATACATTTCCTGTCTACTTTATTCATACATTTCCTGTCTACTTTATTCATACATTTTATGTCTACTTTATTCATACATTTTATGTCTACTTTATTCATACATTTTATGTCTACTTTATTCATACATTTCCTGTCTACTTTATTCATACATTTCGTATCTACTTTATTCATACATTTCGTATCTACAAAATTATCTTCGCAAATTGCGGAAGGGTAAAGTTTTGATTGGCATTATTTATTTATCATCTTGTTATTCGCTTAACTCAAAAAGTGTTCAACCTAATTGCCTGAAATTTGGTGGAATAATTTTATTAGATATTTCTCCATTATTTTATATTTTAATTTCCATTTCTAATAACTACATTAAAGATATCGAGAGTAATATTTTAATTTATATATTATTTTTAGAACATATATAGTTAATGTTATAGAATTCAACATAATGTAGCAAAAGCACTAGCTCTATATTGCTGCACTGTGCTACTGTAGCACTTTGCTGCACTGTGCTACTGTAGCACTTTGCTACTTTAGGTTTCACTGTATTTCTCTCAGTTCATGACTTTATGCACTAGTTACTCATGTACCAACAGAGTACTGAGTAAATAAATTGGTGCAGAGATGTGCTACATGTGTTTCTCTACCATTTTTGCCATTTATTTAAAAATAAATAGAGTTACCCATTGCTAGTATTGCTGCTACTGCTATTGCTGCTATTGCTGCTATTGCTGCTACTGCTATTGCTGCTACTGCTATTGCTGCTACTGCTATTGCTGCTACTGCTATTGCTGCTACTGCTATTGCTGCTACTGCTATTGCTGCTACTGCTATTGCTGCTACTGCTATTGCTGCTACTGCTATTGCTGCTACTGCTATTGCTGCTACTGCTATTGCTGCTACTGCTATTGCTGCTATTGCTTCTGGTGGCTGTTCTCTTTCTGTTATTTCCCATAGAATCAACCCGGTGCAGTTGGGGAGATGGGGGAGATAGATGAGGGGGGGGGGTGGAGTTGCTCCATCTTCGTTATTATCATAACAGTCTTATTAAATAGAAAAAGTACTGCCGCAAAACTGCTTTCGCCTATAGTGTAACAAATCCTCGTGTTCGATGTATGTTTATGTAGTGACTAGTAAATACATATTATTTAAAAAAAACACGAAAGCTATAAACCTACCTAAGATAAAATAAATATTCTTTTAATAAAAGATAATAAATTTCTTCGAAAAAACTAATGCTAACCTATAAATTCAAAAGCTAGACGTACGGTTTAACACATTATCGATCGTATCGGAACAACGAATAAGATGAACAAAGGTTCTTTATGAGTTAGTTAAACTTTAAGCAATGAAATAATCATATATGCACAGGTTTATATTGATTCTATTAATTCACTCGAGCTAGCAAGTTAAATATGAAAACTGACTCTAATAAATTTTACCGTATTAACTTACTCTGTCAGTTTTTCCAAGAAATTTATTATCTTTAACGTCATTTAATTTATTCAACTTTGGTAGGCTATTGCTTGCTGTAATTGTTTTTAAATAGCACTGTCCTTCCCTTCACTGTCCTTCCATTCAGTGTCCTTCCCTTCACTGTCCTTCCATTCAGTGTCCTTCCCTTCACTGTCCTTCCATTCAGTGTCCTTCCCTTCACTGTCCTTCCCTTCACTGTCCTTCCCTTCACTGTCCTTCCCTTCACTGTCCTTCCCTTCACTGTCCTTCCCTTCACTGTCCTTCCCTTCACTGTCCTTCCCTTCACTGTCCTTCCTTTTCTCTTCTCCTATCGATCATTTCTCTCTCTTCATCTCTGTGGCTAATTTTTACCACTTGGTTGGTGTATTCCCTTAAATAAATTAACAAACACCCCCCCCCCCTCTCCCCCAAAGGGTGTCTGAAGACCCTCCAATATTGAGGTGGTGGAGGAGAGGGGGGGGGGGGTATACTTTGCAATATTATTATGGATTGATTGAAGTACAGAAAATAGAAGAGAATAATGTAAAGATACCATGGGATAAATGATACAGTTACGAGAATGATAGAACAGTCACTGTGATGATGTACTATCAGAGAAAAGAGTCACTGTGATGATGTACTATCAGAGAAAAGAGTCACTGTGATGATGTACTATCAGAGAAAAGAGTCACTGTGATGATGTACTATCAGAGAAAAGAGTCACTGTGATGATGTACTATCAGAGAAAAGAGTCACTGTGATGATGTACTATCAGAGAAAAGAGTCACTGTGATGATGTACTATCAGAGAAAAGAGTCACTGTGATGATGTACTATCAGAGAAAAGAGTCACTGTGATGATGTACTATCAGAGAAAAGAGTCACTGTGATGATGTACTATCAGAGAAAAGAGTCACTGTGATGATGTACTATCAGAGAAAAGAGTCACTGTGATGATGTACTACCAGTGAAAAGAGTCACTGTGATGATGTACTATCAGAGAAAAGAGTCACTGTGATGATGTACTATCAGAGAAAAGAGTCACTGTGATGATGTACTATCAGAGAAAAGAGTCACTGTGATGATGTACTATCAGAGAAAAGAGTCAATGTGATGATGTACTATCAGAGAAAAGAGTCACTGTGATGATGTACTATCAGATAAAAGAGTCACTGTGATGATGTACTATCAGAGAAAAGAGTCACTGTGATGATGTACAATCAGAGAAAAGAGTCACTGTGATGATGTACTATCAGAGAAAAGAGTCACTGTGATGATGTACTATCAGAGAAAAGAGTCACTGTGATGATGTACTACCAGTGAAAAGAGTCACTGTGATGATGTACTATCAGAGAAAAGAGTCACTGTGATGATGTACTATCAGAGAAAAGAGTCACTGTGATGATGTACTATCAGAGAAAAGAGTCACTGTGATGATGTACTATCAGAGAAAAGAGTCAATGTGATGATGTACTATCAGAGAAAAGAGTCACTGTGATGATGTACTATCAGAGAAAAGAGTCACTGTGATGATGTACTATCAGAGAAAAGAGTCACTGTGATGATGTACTATCAGATAAAAGAGTCACTGTGATGATGTACTATCAGAGAAAAGAGTCACTGTGATGATGTACTATCAGAAAAAAGAGTCATTGTGATGATGTACTATCAGAGAAAAGAGTCACTGTGATGATGTACTATCAGAGAAAAGAGTCACTGTGATGATGTACTATCAGAGAAAAGAGTCACTGTGATGATGTACTATCAGAGAAAAGAGTCACTGTGATAATGTACTATCAGAGAAAAGAGTCACTGTGATGATGTACTGTCAGAGAAAAGAGTCACTGTGATGATGTACTATCAGAGAAAAGAGTCACTGTGATGATGTACTATCAGAGAAAAGAGTCACTGTGATGATGTACTATCAGAGAGAAGAGTCACTGTGATGATGTACTATCAGAGAAAAGAGTCACTGTGATGATGTACTATCAGAGAAAAGAGTCACTGTGATGATGCACTATCAGAGAAAAGAGTCACTGTGATGATGTACTAT